>CM055276.1:31565729-31598429 GCA_029237695.1 Conchocele bisecta | reverse complement strand
TGAATTTATTACATTATCACAGCCAAAATGGCTGTGATAATGTAATAAATTCAGTATAATAAAAATTAATACTTTTATCCTGAAATTGAAAATTTTCCCTCAAAGTATACATGTACATTGCTAGATAAGTATACTTTGCAATGTTGGTGAAATAGGCTACTGATCATGTAGCACACTCCTGTAGCCTGATAGCGATACATATGATTGTTAGAAGCAAAACAGGTGTTTCATTGATGGAATGGCAAGCAGTGCAGATCCTGGATCTATAATGATAGCAAAACCCATAAACTTCATTTCTCCAGTCACAGCCACAGATTAGGCTGTTTATCTGTTTTGTTTATGCCACAGGGCTCCAGATAAGGAATTAGTAATTGAGTATTGTCACTCCATCATTTCTGAAGCAATTGGGTATTTCTAAATTTTAATTGTGTAAAATAAAATCACACTACTGTTTACACGTCAGTAGACCACACTTATTGAATAGTTTGCTTCTAAATGAAAACACATCTTGGTATTTCATTAGAATTGGAGACAATTCTAATGAAATACCAAGATGTGTTCTTCATGGAAAATAAGAAAAATATGCTATATTTGTGGTCTGTTTATTATACCCCCCGCAACGAGTTGTGGGGGGGGGGTATACTGGAGTCAGGTTGTCCGTCCGTCCGTCCGTCCGTCCGCGTAAACTTAACATCAGAGAAATATTGTTATAACTTCTATTTCCTTCATCTAAGATGCTTGATATTTCACACATGCATTCCTGTAAGGCTCTACTACCATGCTGTGCCAAATCCACGACCGTCCAACCCCCGCAGATCCAAGGTCAAGGTCAAATACTTAGTCCGTAAACTTAACATCAGAGAAATATTGTTATAACTTCTATTTCCTTCATCTAAAATGCTTAATATTTCACACATGCATTCCTGTAAGGCTCTACTACCATGCTGTGCCAAATCCACGACCGTCCAACCCCCGCAGATCCCAAGGTCAAGGTCAAATACTTAGTCTCTTTACAAAACTTAACATCAGAGAAATATTGTTATAACTTCTAAAATGCTTAATATTTCACACATGCATTCCTGTAAGGCTCTACTACCATGCTGTGCCAAATCCACGACCATCCAACCCCCGCTGATACCAAGGTCAAGGTCAAATACTTAGTCTCTTTACAAAACTTAACATCAGAGAAATATTGTTCTAACTTCTATTTCCTTCATCTAAAATGCTTCATATTTCACACATGCATTCCTGTAAGGCTCGACTACCATGCTGTGCCAAATCCACGACCATCCAACCCCCGCTGATACCAAGGTCAAAGTCAAATACTTAGTCTCTTTACAAAACTTAACATCAGAGAAATATTGTTCTAACTTCTATTTCCTTCATTGAAAATTCTTATTATTTCACTTGTGCATTCCTCTAAGGTTGTACTATCATGCTGTGACAAATCTACGACTGTCCAACCCCAACATCAGAGAAATATGTTATAACTTCTATTTCTTTCATTGAAAATTTTTAATATTTCATATGCTGTGACAAATCCCCAGCTGATCTCGAGGTCAACGTCACATACATAACGTATATCTCCAATTAACGCCCCCCCCCCCCCCCCCCCCCCCCTCCTAATAAACGACCCCCCTCCCCCCAAATAAAAAAATATATATATACCAATACCTGACCGCCAATTTCAAACACAAATAATCCTTAAATCCTTATTTGTGTTTGAAATTGGCGGTCCTTGATAATTTTTTTATTTTTTATTTTTTTTTACTGGCTAATAAACGCCCCCCTTTTGTAAAATATAACGCCTCCGGGGGCGTTAATTCGAGGTTATACGGTAATCTCTTTACAAAACTTAACATCAGAGAAATCGGTTATAACTTCTATTTCCTTGCTCGGATCTGCTTCACATTTCACACACTCATTGCTCCAATCCCAGAGTCAAGGTCACAAGCCCACACACTTGGAAATTTTTACATATTTTAGGGGTACCTGTGCCCACGCGGGGGGTATTCCGTAAGCCTCGCTTACTGACCAATCTAGTTGTTTTCTGTAGCATGATAAAGGTACCACAAATTTGTTATTACTTTTTGATACTTGCTACTTCTGATTTCAATTTGGTTTTTGGAAATTTTAATTGGGTATTTACGCAAATACGCAGCTTATCTGGAGCCCTGCTGATAGCAATGCATATTGGTTGTTAGTAGCAAAACGGGTGTTTCATTGATGGAATGGCAAGCAGTGCAGATCCTGGATCTATAATGATTGCAAAACCCATAAACTTCATTTCTCCAGTCACAGCCACAGATTAGGTTTTTTATCAGGGCCCAGTTGCTCAAAACCTCTGTTAGCTTAACAGACTGTTAAATCCTTAGCAATGCTAAGGATTTAACAGTCTGTTAAGCTAACAGAAGCTTTGTGCAACTGGGCCCTGTTTTTTATATGCCCATTTGAACATACATGTGGTATTAGGTATTCATGATGTACATGCAGTCAAGTTTTCATTGACAAATGTTAGCCACCTTTGGTTTATCGCAATAACAATATATTTTGATACTATTTGTTTCGGGTTATTACGGTATCAATGTATCTGAACATTTATTGGCAATGTCAACTCACAATCAAGAAAGTTGATTGTCTCAGGCTCAGCGAATCAAGCTGCTTGTGTTTAAGCACACTATTCAAGTACATGTATTTTAAAGTTTGAGAAATTGACAAATATTGCCAAGATTAATGCAGGCGGTAGTGCAATCAGCTATTGCTCCTGTCAATGGTATTGCACTCCGCGCTGGCATAAAGTGTTTCACATCGAAATAAGCGTCGGATTCCTGACAAATTCCCATACTAGATGATTGAATTTTCGTCTAGTAACCGGCACAAGAAACTGGCCCAGTTACTAGATGAAAAATTCATTTATACAATAGCATAAAGTTGAGCTGAGTGGCTTCTCATCAGGAATTCGGTCCATTTTTCGACATGAACAATTTTACGCCTGCAGCATGATGATATTTTGCACTGTTCACCACAGGTTTATTATACAATTTGTATACTGAATGCGATGAGCAATGTTGACATTGATCAGACTGCACAGATGGGCTAGCTGGTCTTAAGTTTTTTTTCCACTCAGAAACTTGGCTGAACACTTTTGTTTGATCACACACAGAGATATGTCAGTTTAGTTGTGTTAGTTTTAAATAAAGTATTTTTATTCATTTTCATCATTGTTGTGGTGCATTATTCCAATTCCTGTCTATTGTTTCCCAGTGTTAAACCTGCACTCCCATATCTCATATTGTAATATAGGGAGTAACAACTTTTAGTACATCCAGACGTGACATTTATTGCCCTCAACGATAGGCAAGAGGGGATATAGCATGTGTTGCGTACTAGTAACGCCTGTAATTTTTCAATAACTTATGAACTGCTTCAGCGATATTTATACTATTTGGCCACAATGTGTGTGTCGAGGGATGCTGCTTTGTTTTGCATATGACCCACGTCCGACGGCCTAAGGTCAAGTTTTACATCCTGATATAACTTTAATATTAACTGACGGATTACTTCCATATTTGGACACTTGATACATGTGAGCATTTGGAACACACTAATACTGTCATTAACAACCCCTTGACCTTTTTCGTGTTTAACGTATGCACTTCTCTTACTTCAGCACATGACCATGATCATATTGCTGTCAAATGCCTCGGCAGGCACGACACTGTTTCCGTGGTGGAATTCTGGTTCCTTAGTTTGAATGTTTGGCCTCTTGTTCTCAATTGTTTCCAGCATTCTACTTCTTTGTCATAAATTCCTGTCAGTATTTTATATTTTTTATGCCCCCGCTACCGAAAGGTACGGGGGCATATAGTGTTACTGGCGTCCGTCCGTATGTCTGTCCCGTCCGTACGTCCGTCCCGTCCGTACGTCCCGATATTATATTCTTTAGTAACTTCTACATGGCTTCACATATTATGTCAATATTTATACACGTGATACATATGAACATCCCTTACACACTCCACCCCCCAGTACTTCGACCTTCACCTTTGGCCTTGACCTTTTCAACTTTAAATGTTTGCTTGGCACTTTGGGACAAATCTACGTGCACGTTTCTCAATCCTACACTAACTTCTCAATACTTTTGCCAATCGCTTAAATATTTACACATGATACATATGAACATGCCCTACACACTCCACCACCCAGTACTTCGACCTTGACCTTTGACCTTCACCTTTTCTACTTTAAATGTTTACTTACCACATTGGGACAAATCTACGTGCACGTTTCTCAATCCTACAATAACTTCTCAATACTTTTGCCAATCGCTTAAATATTTATACACATGATACATATGAACATGCCCTACACACTCCACCACCCAGTACTTCGACCTTCACCTTTGACCTTCACCTTTTCTACTTTAAATGTTTACTTAGCACTTTGGGACAAATCTACATGCACGTTTCTCAATCCTACAATAACTTCTCAATACTTTTGCCAATCCCTTAAATATTTATACACATGATACATATGAACATGCCCTACACACTCCACCACCCAGTACTTCGACCTTCACCTTTGACCTTCACCTTTTCTACTTTAAATGTTTACTTACCACTTTGGGACAAATCTACGTGCACGTTTCTCAATCCTACAATAACTTCTCAATACTTTTGCCAATCGCTTAAATATTTATACACATGATACATATGAACATGCCCCTACACACTCCACCACCCAGTACTTCGACCTTCACCTTTGACCTTCACCTTTTTATGCCCCCGCAACCGAATGGTGAGTGGGGCATATAGTGTTACCGGCGTCCGTCCGTACTCGGGTAAATGGCTTGTAATCAAATATGCCTCGTTTTCTTTGGCTGCCAGCGGGGGCAGGCCACATTTCTAGTTGATCATGTCTCCTCATAGTGGGTGGGAGCATGCGATCGGTAATTAACGATCGGGGTTCATCCTTACCGGAATTCCGACTGGAGCTCTGGATTGGCCCTCACATACGTCTTTGGCATTTTGTATGTGACAGTTGAATCTGGTTATACCCTTATGTGAGTGTTACGATGATTCGTATTCCTATTTTAGGGGAAGGGGCCAAGTGACTGGTGTGGTATGGACCTGGCACCAGATTGGGTTATTCTAATTTCAGGGCTGAATATATTTTTTCTCGATGTAAATATTCCGTTCTGATTTTGGGATTTTACCCCCCAATGCAGCAGGTTAAAACGGGATCGAACCCGTATGACCGGCCTTACATGACCTTAGCTGTTGATAGGCCGTTATAAACACTAATAAACAAACAAACAAACTCCTCATAGTCGATTGTGCTTTAAATTTAGTGTTGGTAGTTTGAGTTTTCTTAACCTTTCGTGATATTCCATTTTAGAGAGGGTAGGTACCTGTTTTGTGGCTTCTCTATACATTCTTGATTATGTTTATATCTCTTATCAGATGGGAGCTCCAGCATATTCGAGGTCTGAAATAAGTACATGTATCTGTAGCTAGTTTTGTCCATATATGAGTAGGCTATGTTCTCCTGACTAGCCCCATGATACTGTTTGCTTTGCTTTCTTGCTGCTGTGATGGGTAATTTAACGATCGGGGTGCACCCTTACTGGAATCCCGACCAGAGACCTGTAGCCTATTTCACCAACATTGCAAAGTATACTTTTCTAGCAAAGTATACTTTGAGGGAGTAATCATTTATTTTTCCCGAAATGCATTATTTCATACAGAACTGTCGACTGCATATATTTGATGATTAAAAGTATGCAGAATTATTATAATGAATTTATTACATTATCACAGCCAAATGGCTGTGATAATGTAATAAATTCAGTATAATAAAAATTAATAAATTTATCTTTAAATTTAAAATTTCTCCCTCACAGTATACTTTGCTAGATAAGTATACTTTGCAGTGTTGGTGAAATAGGCTACTGGTTTGGACCTCGGGTACGTCTTCGGCATTCTTGTATGTGGGAGTTGAAAATGAATATACCCCTTATATGAGTAATATTTGTAATCTTATTACTTTTATGGGATGTGCACTAGGTCGGGTTATTCTAATTTCAGGGTTGAATATGTATATATGTTCCCCCCTCCACCCCAAATGCAGCAGGTTGAATGTGGGATTGAACCTGTTGGCGCGGCTTTAAATGACCATTAAACACCATTAAACAAACTTGCTAGGTTACTGTCTACAAGCACACCAATGTCATTTTCACAATCCGATTTTTATGCCCCCAGTCTCGGTAAAGTCGGAGGCATATAGTGTTTGGACTGTGTCCGCTTGTCCATCCATGTGTCCGGCACATTAAAGGTACATGCCCACTCAGTAGGCACAAAATATATCAGGGACATCATCTGAGACATTTTCAGGCAAAATAAACATTCATTCACCAATACTCGCGTATTGATTGGCATTATTATACATTTTATATCAGATGTAAATGTTCACACTGATATCAGGGGCGATAACCGTGTTTCTTCAAAATGTTAACGGACATTGCTATTTATTATCTGTATTTATATTTTGATGTGCGATGATCATACTTTATAATCTGTCGAAAATATTATTTTTTTCAGGTGACGCATTTAATTAGTATAAATAATGAAAAATTATCGTGCCTCATTTGCATATGAAAATAGCCTGATACCACCGCGCGTCACTATCAGTAAAATATTTATTACTAAATGATTATAAGTGGGAGGCAGGTGGGAGCATGCGATGGGTAATTTAACGATCGGGGTTCATCCTTACCGGAATCCCGACTGGAGACCTGGTTTGACCCTCACATATTTCTTTGGAATTTTGTATGTGAGTCGAATCTGGTTTTACCCTTAATGTGTGAGTATTATGATTATTCGTAATCATATTTTAGGGGAAGGGGCCAAGTCACTGGTGTGGTATGGACCTGGCACCAGGTTGGGTTATTTTAATTTCATGACTGAATGTATTTGTTCTCGATGTAACTATTCCATTCTGATTTTGAGATTTTCCCCCCAATGCAGCAGATTAAAACGGGATCGAACCTGGTTGCCCGGCCTTACATGACCTTAATAGCTGTTGATAGGCCGTTAAGCACCAATAAACAACAAACAAAACTAAATTATTATATCTGTCTAGCGGACACTTGTATTTTTTATAACTGATAATAGAATGGTGACACAATTTTACACTTATTTAAGTCTTATAAAGTTCATTTTTGTCTCGCCCGCTTGTGGAAAGCGCAATATTAAAGTTTTTGGTTAAAGTTTTTCGTTATACTATATCTCTGCAACTGTGCATGCTTCGCCCATTTACCTTGAAACTTCACATGGGTGTTTATCATCATCTATATTTTCATTCTACCCCGCGACCCTGTGCCCAATGTCAAGGTCTAATTACTTTGAAATTTTTGGTTAAAGTTTTTGTCACGCCTGCTTGCGGAAAGCGCGATATACTCGGCACTTTGGCGTACGTCCGTACGTATGTGTGTCCGGTTAAAGTTTTTTGGTTAAATTTTTTTCCGTCTACTATATCTCTTTTTTTAGTGTCCATGCCTCACCCCAAGGCGCGACATGCAGGCCGCGGCCATCTAGTATTCCTACTCGGTGGGCATGTACCTTTAAGAAGTTTGGCGAAGTTTCCCATTTATGTCATCATTTCCATATCCCTTGATGGATTACTTATTGGCAATTCTGTCATAACTTCTATATCCCTTAATGGATTACTTCAATGTTTCCAATACATCATACTTGTGAACAAGTGTCATACATCCATGTTGCCCTTAATAGGACCCTGATCGCTTAACCATGACAACTTTGAACTTTTTCACACATTAAGAACTTTGCAGGAGTTTCTCAATTCTGTTGTATCTTTTATATCCCGTGGATGGCAGGTGGGAGCATGTGATGGGTAATTTAACGATCGGGTTCATCCTTACCGGAATCCCAACTGGAGACATGGTTTGACCCCCACATACGTCTTTGGAATTTTGTATGTGAAAGTTGAATCTGGTTATACCCTTATGTGAGTATTACGATATTCGTAATCCTATTTTAGGGGAAGGGGCCAAGTGACTGCATGGTGTTGTATGGACCTGGCACCATGTCGGGTTATTCTAATTTCAGGGCTGAATATAATTGTTTTCGATGTAAATATTCCGTTCTGATTTTGGGATTTTTCCCCAATGCAGCAGGTTAAAACGGGGTCGAACCCGTTTGCCTGGCCTTACATGAACTTAGTTGTTGATAGGCCGTTAAACACTAATAAACAAACAAACAAACAAACTTTTATATCCCTTGAAGGATCACTATACTTTACTATTTCAATACATCATACTTGTGCACAAATACCACACATCCATGCTGTCCTTAATATGACCATGACTTTTTGAACTTCACAACTTTGAACTTTTTCTCAAATTAAAATGTATTATTAATTTTGCCACAGTTTCTTTCATCTGCTACCGATTTTCTTGTTATGGATCATCCCCATTTTAACCACTTTGCATTTTTTTAGTTGAACGTGGCTCTAACAGATACATGGCATACGGCCGAAATGACAATACATGTAGTATGTATTTTCAACATGTTCAATATTCTCACATTCGTCACCGAGGTCCCGTCACTGTGGTGCGGTTGAACCGAAAAGTCAGCGGCTGGAATTCACTGCATACAACAACAACAACAGCATGGATGAAATTGCGAACAAAAAAGAAAATAAAAACATGAATTTCGAAAGCTTACAATTGGACAATTGGCTAATAGAGCAGTGTAAGGCGATGGGACTGTCCAAGCCGACACCTATACAGCAGAATTGTATACCTCCAATTATCAATGGTAAGCAGTTTTGTAAATGTCACTAGTTTTCGCGACATGTTTGACACGGACCACGACCATTTCGACATGAAAGTCATTGCTTCCACCCATCGATGGATGGGTGTGGCTCAGAGGTAGAATACAGGACTACACTACTGGAAGTTGTGAGTTCAAATCCAGTCCTAAGACATGAATAATACTGTAATAGTATTTCCATCCCACTCAGTGGGCCACTGGTCTGTCGGTAGTCGAAAACATCAGCTGCTATTTGTTTATTGGCATTTGATATTTTTCAATAAAACTAAACATATACATATCTAACTGCATAAACACTTGGATTGAACCCTAGTTTACATTTACAAACGTACACTAGCATTATATTGTTGATTTTTATTTCTCAGATATTCATACATTTTGTCAATAATTATTTTTTTTTAATTTCTATAAACAATAAAAGCTTAAAATAGTTCACAACTACTATTTACATGCATATGGAAATAACCCACAAGTTATTTTATTTAAAAATATGTAAATTTGATACTTTATCACCATTTTTGAAAATTCCACAGGAAAATGCCACTTTATAAGAGTAAGCCATTCGACTGTTAATCAAGACAGTCATGAAGTCACGTCTAGTCTGTCGGATGAGACTTTAAACTGTGGTCACATCCCTATACTATGTAATATGCGTTACCTATATTTCTGGGCGCAGAAAATTATTTCAGAATGCTACCTGTCGAAACAAAAGCACACTGTGATGCATTTTTGGTGTCCAGTCAGGGCCTGAAAATGGCAGCTTTTATTAGTAAGTCCGGGACGTAACAAGGAAAAAAGTGAAAGGTCCAAGGAATTTTTTGGATGGTCCAAGAGGATATTCGTAAGAAAAACGGTAGAAATATGTGTCTGTTTCATACTAAATGACTCGTCACACCATGTGTAAATACTTAAATACTTGAATATGTCACCAAAAATTATCTTATAAGACGATAATCAGAACGGATTTAGCATCGCCAATAATGATGATCTCGATTTCAATTTTATCACAGGTCCGGTGGACTTTTTGCTTGTAAAATACAGAAGGACCGACATTAAAATTTGCAGGTCCAGAACCTCGGACCAGTGCTATTTTCAGGCCCTGCTAGTTGGTTATTGCTGTGAGTACATAACTCTAATTACATTTTATTACACTGCAAGAGTTATGACGGAGTAGTCTTTCCAAGTGTGCATTTGAAGCGTTCTTTGTTTACTTTCTATTTTGTGGAGAGTGACCCAAGAATTTTGCTAAATACACACTTTATTAAGTAAGTTATTGGTAATATTCTTGTGTCATATAATATTATAGAATTGTCTCTCAATAACAATGTAGCGAAGGATGAACGTCAATGCCCTGCCGGTTTTTTTTTCTTGCGCGAAGTGTAAATGCTATTACGCACATTTTTACAGTGAGGCGTAGCGATATAGTGCAACCTGTTGCCTATAAAGCGGAAAATGTGCAGCTAAGTGTGTGTCGGTTAGTGTGATGCTACACATTCAGTGCGCTTATCACTATGTTACATAATGTGTGTGATGGTACACATTCAGTGTGCCTGTCACTAGCTACCTGTCGCTATGTAACGTTTGTCACTACTGAGAAATTAACACATTCGTCCTCTCACCAATTACAAATCAATTTGGGCAAGTACAAACGGACTGCGTGTGGTTTACAATGATAACTCAACTGAAATGGCCAAATTAGTTGATTGGGTAACATGTAAATTTATGCTTTGATTTAACGACGGCACTGGCTCGATGACCTTAAGTCCCCATCCAATAGGACTGGGCTAGCACGAAGTTGTCTTACTCAAGGACACGCCAAATCGACCATTCGCAGCGCTGCGGTCGCCAGCCTTGGTAGAGCTGAGAATCATATAATGTTTGAAGTGTATCTGTCCGTGTGCGTGTCCATTTGTGTACATTATGTCCAGTTAAGAAGTTTGTTGGAGTTTCTTGTGCGTTAAATTTAATAGGCCACATTTTCTTGTTACTTTCTAACCATGTTGTTTTTATTTGCCACTGTTTTCGAAACTGTCACTAGCCTGTGTGTCTGCTTGCAGGTAATGATTGTATTGGGTGTGCCAAGACAGGAAGTGGAAAAACAGCCGCCTTTGCATTACCTATCCTACAAAAACTCTCAGAAGATCCATTTGGAATATTCGCCCTGGTTATAACACCAACAAGGTAATTGTAGTTTACTATTTGTGAAAGTCATGGCGACAATTGGATTTACCGTAATTATTCTAATAAAGACCCCCAGGGTTAGGCAATTTACTGAATTAGCTCTGGCCTTATAATTACATACAAATATAGATGGTGGGTGGTTAGTCTGGTGAATGTGACGGTGTAAATTAACGGTAGGGGTTCCTCCTTATAGGAATCACGATTTGCCTGGTTTGGCCCTCAGGTACGTTTTTATCTTTGACTCTTTTGTTACCTGGGAGTTGAATTGGGTTATTGCCCATTATAAAAGTAGTAAGATTATTACTGATCCTACTGCTTTTGGGAGGGGGCCAAGTGATTCTGGTGTGGCGAGGACCTGGCATCGGATCAGGATTATTCTGATTTCAGGGCTGAATATATATATTGTACATATTCTGATGTTGGGATTTTCCCCCCATTTGTACATGTACTTGAAAATGTATATGTACTTGTACAGGTAATATATGGGATTTAGTACTAAACTCATTGACCCGGCCTTAAATGACCTTAGCTGTTAATAGACCGTTAAACCCCAACAAACAAACAAACATAGATGACTTCAGTGTTCCAGATAAGCTGTGTATTTGCGTAAATACCCAATTAAAATTGCCAAAAACCCAATTGAAATCAGAAGACTCAAGTAGTGAGTATCAAAAAGCAATGAGAACAATTGTGGTACCTTTACCATGCTCCAGAAACAATAAACAGACCACCAATATAGCATATTTTCTTATTTTTCCATGAAAACACATCTTGGTATTTCATTAGAATTATCTCCAAGGAGACAATTCTAATGAAATGCCAAGATATGTTTTCATTTCGAAACTAACTATTCAATAATTGCTGTCTGTTGATGTGTAAACTGTAGTGTGATTTAATTTTACCCAATTAAAATTTTGAAATACCCAATTGCTTCAGAAATGATGGCGTAACAATACTCAATTGCTAATTCCTTATCTGGAGCCCTGTGACTTTGCTGTGTGAAATAAAATAATTTTAATGAATATATAGGAGGCTGAAAGTGGGTTACTATTCGAATAAATACGGTATTTAATATGCAACCAGTGTACTGTTGCCCCGTAATACCAGCATAACATTAAAAAATATAACTACATTGCCATCTGCGCTAGTCTTCCCAATATTTGTACATTTCTTTATTGCTAAATACTTGAATATTATGCTTGAAGCCAAACAGCTTGATTGGCGGAGGATGAGCTGTGGTACAGCTCAGGCTCAGTCAATCAACTTGTTTGATTGTGAGTTGGCATTGCCAATAGATGTTCAGAAACGTTGATAATCTGGACAAGATTAACGCAGGCTGGTGTATGCAGGCTTCAAGCTAGCCCTTCAAAATAGGGAGAAGTTTTCACTAAAAAATGAGAATATAGACCATTTTTTTCCAAAATTTCTCTTTGTATAGTGAAAAACTTCTCCCTCGACTCAAAATAGGGAGGAGTCGGACAATTTAGGGAGAGAATTTCTCCCGCTTCGCCTTGTAAACTGATCCCTGGTATGTCCCAGTTTCATGTTGGCCCATTTCCTGGAGTTATAAATAGTTTCATGTTGGCCCATTTCGTGGAGTTATAAATAGTTTCATGTTGGCCCATTTCGTGGAGTTATAAATAGTTTCCTATTTGTTTACCATAAATACACTCACCAGGTTAATTCTTTTCATGCAGAGGATACGCCATTATGTTTGCGAAAAATTCTAAATATTTTCCTTCTTTGCGCTCAGAAGTATATGTCGCGACCATCATTTGAACCATCTCGTCGAGATGGTTCAAATGAGTGGTCACAACATATACTTTCATTGAGAAATAAAAAAAAAAAAGTGAATTTTAAATTTGTATTATTATTTAACGCAATTATTTTAGCTGAAGACACATTTATTATCAAAAGTGGGTGTACAAAATACGCACAGCAATGTGAAAATACGCATTGATTTTCAAATTGAGTAGTGAAAATACTGTACTGTCATAAAGTTGAAAATTCACTTAGTTGAGCTGCAAAAAGCAAACAGTGCTTTGCTTTGTGCAGCTCAAATAAGTGAATGTTTAAATTTGTTATATTTTTTTATCATTTATTCCCTATTTAGTTTGAAGAAAATCAGTACTCCATTTGTAAAAGTAAAATGCGCAATGATTTTGAAATCAGGGGGTATAGTACGCTTTAGACACAAAGCTTATCTGTAGCTCTGTTTTTAGCTCACCTGAGCGAAGCTCATGTGAGCTATTGTTACCGCAATGTGTCCTCCGTCGTCCGTCGTCCGTCGTCCGTAAACATTTTCAAACGTCTTCTCCTCGGTAACCATTGGGTCTATAGTCTCCAAACTTCATGGTCATGGTCCTTAGGTAGGGGGATTACAAAATTTTATTTTTGACCGAATATGGTCATGTCATATATCAAATATCATATATCATGTCAGGTATCAATGAGGCGATCACTCTGGTACATTTTTTGTCGAAATCGGATTGTTATGTCATCCAAGATGGCCGCCGAAAGGTCAAAAGGTCGTTCTTTTATTAGAGATTTCAAAATTCTTCTTCACATGAACCGCTTGGCCCATGGTAGCGAAACTTAAAAGTTATGGTCCATGGGTGAAGCCTTTTCAGATTTGTTAAAATGGAGGTCATCGCTAATCCAAGATGGCCGCCATCTAAAAATAGCATAAATTTTTAAAAAATCTTTTTCTCATGAACCGCTAGCATGATTTCGACGAAACTTGGTAGGAATGATCGATATTCATTGCTCTTTCAAAGTTGTTAAAATGGTGACCCCGGGGTCAAAAATGGGCGTGGCCCGTGGGGTCAAATTGGGGTCAAATTTTATTTTTGACCGAATATGGTCATGTTATATATCAAATCGAAGGTATCAATGAGGCGATCACTCTGGTACATTTTTTGTCGAAATCGGATTGTTATGTCATCCAAGATGGTCGCCGAAATGTCAAAAGATCGTTCTTTTATTAGAGATTTCAAAATTCTTCTTCACATGAACCGCTTGGCCCATGGTAACCAAACTTAAAAGTTATGGTCCATGGGTGAAGCCTTTTCAGATTTGTTAAAATGGAGGTCATCGCTAATCCAAGATGGCCGCCGTCTAAACATAGCATAAATTCTTAAAAAATCTTCTTCTCATGAACCGCTAGCATGATTTCGACGAAACTTGGTAGAAATGATCGATGTACAATGCTCTTTCAAAGTTGTTAAAATGGTGACCCCGGGGTGAAAAATGGGCGTGGTCCGTGGGGTCAAATTTTATTTTTGACCGAATATGGTCATGTTATATATGAAATCGAAGGTATCAATTAGACGATCACTCTGGTGCAATATTTGTCGGAATGATTATGTCATCCATGATGGCCACCAAAAGGTCCATTTATTCAAGATTTTGAACGTCTTTTTCTCAGGAACCACATGGCCGATGCCGGCCAAACTTCATAGGAAGTTAAGATCCTTGGGTGAAGCATTTTCAGATTTGGTAAAATGAGAGTCATCGCTTAATCCAAGATGACCGCCATCTAAAAATAGCACAATTTTTTTAAAACACATGAACTCAATGTCACATTCACCTCTGGTGTTCATGGAGTCAGGTGAGTGAATTAGGGCCATCATGGCCCTCTTGTTTTATCATGTGTTCCCTATTTAATAAGGAAGAAAATCAACAATGAATTTATTAAAGTAAAATATGCATGGACTTTAAAATCCGGACGTATAATATGCTTTAGACACACAACTTATCTAGAGCTCTGCATTCATGTTCACTGGTTTCCCGATGTCTGTAAAAGAAAACCTTGGATCTGTGTCTGTCTGCAAGGGTGATCTAGACGATCGGGAACTACACCCGTATAGGACACAAACTCAATAATCCGCCAGGGCTCCAGATAAGGAATTAGTAATTGAGTATTGTCACTCCATCATTTCTGAAGCAATTGGGTATTTCAAAAGTTTAATTGTGTAAAATATAATCACACTACTGGTTACACATCAACACAACAATTATTGAATAGTTTGCTTCGAAATGAAAACACATCTTGGCATTTAATTAATTCTAATGAAATACCAAGATGTGTTGTCATTGAAAATAAGAAAAATATGCTATATTTGTGGTCTGTTTATTGTTTTTGCAGCATGTTAAAGGTACCACACTTTTTTTATTGCTTTTTGATGCTTGCTACTTCTGATTTCAATTGTGTTTTTGTCAATTTTAATTGGGTATTTAAGCAAATACGCAGCTTATCTGGAGCTCTGATCCCCATTTTGTCATGGCATGCCACCGCAATGTACGTTGTCCTTTACAGGGAGCTTGCCTTCCAGATTGCGGAACAGTTTAACGTGCTGGGGAAGCCTGTAGGAGTGAGGGTTACTGTCATTACTGGTGGACTAGGTATGTACAGGGGATGTTCAAAAAGTTGTTAGTTAAAAAATTAATCATTGGAAATTATATTATAGATATATTATATTCATGGATACATTATTCTTAGTTCTGGATATCTGTTACGTAGTGTGGGTGGTTGTTCGGGCGAACGCAGCGGCGTAAATTAACGATAGGGCTTACTCACGATTTGTCTGGTTTAGCCCTCGGGTACGTTTTTATCTTTTGTTACCTGGGAGTTGAATTGGGTCATTGCCCATTATAAAAGTAGTAAGATTATTACTGATCCTACTGCTTTTGGGAGGGCGCCAAGTGGTTCTGGTGTGGCGAGGACCTGGCATCAGATCAGGATTATTCTGATTTCAGAGCTGAATATATATATATTTCTTTTTATTGTAAATATTCAGTTCTGATTTTGGGACTTTCCCCCATTTGAACATGTACTTGTACAGGTCATATATGGGACTTAGTACTAAACCTTAGCTGTTGATAGGCCGTTAAACTCCAAGAAACAAACTGTTATGTAGTATACTCAACAAAACTAGAAACGTCCCTGTTTTATAGCCGGTGTAGCTCTGTCTATGTATGTACCACATGTTCAAAGTACATGTATTTTAAACCGTGGCGATGTTCAGAATACGATCGTGTAGAGTTTAGCTGATACACGGTTTACGGTTTACCTAGCGGCCAGTGACCGGAACGTTGATTTCCACTTTTTGCACGTGCACGCTATACTTGTCATCGATAAGGTGATTCAGTTCATGTCGTACCATTCATGCGATAGGGGCTATTCGGAAAATTAAAAGACTTTTTTAATTTTTTCACTGTTTTCGATATGCCAAGGCTTTCCGAAAACGAGCGAAATCAGGCAATTGGGATGCTTGCGGTGGGATGGCCGCCAGGGCGGTCGCGCCTCGGTTTGGTTGCTGTCGGAAGACGATTGATCGTCTTGCAGCCCGGTACCAGCAGACTGGGGCTGTTCACGACCGGCAGCGACCTGGTAGGCCTCGTGTAACGACGGCTAGAGCCGATCGTTACATTACGTTGACGCACTTACGTCAACGTCGATTGACAGCCACAGTCACTGCTAGGCGATACGGTGTCTCAGGGCAGACCATTCGCAACCGGTTACGTCGTAACGCCCAACCAATATGGGCACGCCGCCCGTACTCTGGTCAGATAATGACCCAACGTCACCGGTGCTGCCAGACTGTTATGGGCGCGACGTCATCTGAACTGGAGAAGGGCTGACTGGAACCGAGTTTTGTTCACCGATGAATCTCGGTTCACAGTTAGTCATGCTGACGGAAGATTACGGGTATACAGGCGTAAAAATGAAAGATTCACCGATTGTTGCATTGTTGAGAAGAACAGGTTTGGGGGAGGGAGCGTAATGGTCTGGGGTGGGATCATGGGAAACCGGAAGACAGATTTGGTTGTTGTACAGGGCCACATCAATGCACAACGTTATGTTGCAGATGTGCTAAATGCACATGCCTTACCATTTATCCGTCAGCATGGTCCTGGTGTGACATTGATTCACGACAATGCCCGCCCTCACGTAGCCAGGGTCACCACTCAATACTTACAGCAAAACAACGTCGACGTCATGCCATGGCCCGCGGTCCCCACCCCGGACTCAATCCCATTGAGCACATATGGGATGAGCTGGGCCGCAAAGCACGAGCTAACCATCAGATTGACAATGTTCGCGATCTTACACGGGCGTTACAACGGGAATGGAGGAATTTGCCCAACGCACTGGTATTGCGTTACGTCACGTCGATGCGGCGTAGGATCATTGCATGCATTCATGCAAATGGTGGCCACACTCGGTACTAACGAGATTTACTGAATTTGCCACATTACTTATTGAATTTCCATCTCTAAACATTAAGTAACACATTTCTGAGTTTTTGTGATTTTTGATTTTGACCCCTACCGCCCTTGGCCGGTTATCTCTCGAATATTTAACAAGATATCCAAATGCAATTTATTGGCTTTGATACAGAAATGAATGAACTTGTTTTTCCATTTTGATTTTTAAAAGTAACCCTTTTGGTTTTTGATGAATCTTTCCTTAAACATGGAGGGACGTTTCTAGTTTTGCTCAGTATACATGTATATATTGCATAACAATTAGGTAATTGTGGTTACTTTAGTAAAATCATTTACTTGTGTTCTTGGTATTGGGATGGTATTTATATTTCAACAATGACTCCATCTTTATCAGGATTCATGTTCTTCAGATTTGTTGATAATATTACGGCATTGACGTGGATACAATAAATATATCACGGTCAACCCGCATTCAAAAACTTTCTCCAATGATGTTTCATATGTCAAATCGCATCGCGTGACATACCAAATGATGTCTGTGTCTTTTTAGTGAAAACCACATTATTCTCTCAGTTTGTCGCATAACTTGTTACCAGTAGCCTATTACACCAACATTGCAAAGTATACTTTGAGGGAGCAATCATTTATTTTTCCTGAAATGCATTATTTCATATAGAACTAACAACTGCATATATTTGATGATTAAAAAAAGTATGCATAATTATTATACTGAATTTATTACATTATCACAGCCAAAATGATAATGTAATAAATTCAGTATAATAAAAATTAACAAATTTATCATAAAATTGAAAATTTCTCCCTCAAAGTATACTTTGCTGCTAAAGTATACTTTGCAATTTTGATGAAATCGGCTACTGATAAATATAATACCAAGCTAGTGTCGTTTGATATGAGGCTTGGCTCGGAAACAATAGAAATTCCTCGGAATTCCTACCATTTCCCAGTTTTGTCTAATAATCTTTATCGAAAGACACTAACCTGGAAGTTTATCAGACTCTGCTCAGAAATTACAAAGCTAGTGTCTTCTTAACCTTCAGACCGCTACTCACAACAATTGTCGTCTGCTGTTGCTTTTATATCTTGCCTTATTTCTCAATAAAAACATGGTTTGACAGCACTTCAGAATCATTTCCAATGGAAATGATTCTGACGTGCTGTCAAAGCATGTTGTAAATTATTCTAAAGTTCTGTCAAAGCATGTTTTTGATGATAAAAATGGAAAATAGAAAATAAACAGCAGATGACAAACAAAATAAGATAGCGGTCTAAGTGTTAATATGAGGCTCGACTCGTAAACGGTATGCATTCCTCCGCCGGCATTGAAATTCCTAAAATTTCCTAGACATACCTGATAAACTTTATATAAAATTGTTTCTGAGTTGAGCATGATAAACTTCTAGGTTAGTGTCGAAGTTCATCAGGCTCAGAAACAGAAATCGTGTGAATTTTACTTGATGAACCTTAGAATTCATACACATTTTCTGGCCTAGCAGCGCCTGATATAGACTTGGTATCAACAAACACTAGTTTATCAGTCTCAGAAACGTGGGTGGCAGGTGGGAGCACGCGATGGGTAATTTAACGATCGGGGTTCATCCTTACCGGAATCCCGACTGCAGACCTGGTTTGGCCCTCACATACGTCTTTGGCATTTTGTATGTGACAGTTGAATCTGGTTATACCCCTTATGTGAGTATTACGATTATTCGTAATCCTATTTTAGGGGAAGGGGCCAAGTGACTTGGTGTGGTGTGGACCTGGCACCAGGTCAGGTTATTCTAATTTCAGGGCTGAATATATTTGTTCTCGATGTAAATATTCCGTTCTGATTTTGGGATTTTACCCCCAATGCAGCAGGTTAAAATGGGATCGAACCCATTTGCCCGGCCTTACATGACCTTAACAATTCCTTACAATTCCCTAACATTTGATTGGCCCGTAGCAAGTCTCTGTCCAAAATTTATATCCCAGTAAACTCCCATGCCGAACTACTTTCCGTAACTGTGATGCGCAGTTAAAATAATTCTTAAGAAAACGGAAAATAAACACATTTTCTTGATGAATTTATTTCAAATGCTGGAATTATAAGGAATGAATGGCCTTTTTGTGGAATTTATCGGGGATATAAACTTGGAAAAGTCGCGGGAATATGGACGAGGCCTTACGGCCTTCGTCCAGTATTCCCGCGACTTTTCCAAGTTTATACCCCGATAAATTCCACAAAAAGGCCATTCATTCCTATAATAAACAAACAAACAAACAGTCTCAGAAACAGTAGAAATTATTCAATGAGCCCCAGTTTCTACATGTAGGCTAGAAACTGGGACTCGGCGTGTAATTTCTACTGTTTCTAGGCTGATCCTAATAATAGTAGCATTGCCTGATATTGACTGGTTATCAAACTACACTAGCCCGATATACAGAGCTCCAGATAAGCTGCGTATTGGCGTATTTTACGCAATTATTTTAGCTGCATACGCATTGATTATCAAAAGTGGGAGTACAAAATATGCACAGCAATGTGAAAATACGCATTGATTTTCAAATCGAGTAGTGAAAATACTGTCATAAAGTTGAAAATTCACTTAGTTGAGCTGCAAAAAGCAAACAGTGTTTGCTTTTTGCAGCTCAAATAAGTGAATGTTTAAATTTTTTATATTTCTTTTATCCTTTGTTCCCTATTTAGTAAAGAAGAAAATCAATAATCCATTTGCAAAAGTAAAATACGCAATGCTTTTGAAATCAGGGGGTATAGTACGCTTTAGACACAAAGCTTATCTGGAGCTCTGGTTTATGAGTGCCTGCCATCCACAGATATGATGCAGCAGGGCCTGGACCTGTCAGTGAAGCCCCACATCGTCATCTCGACCCCCGGCCGCCTCGCAGACCACCTCGACAGCTGCAACACGTTCAGTCTCCGCAAAATCAAGTTCCTTGTACGTATGGTTAACACATTTCATGTCGAGGATACGCCATTTTGGGAAGGGGAAATCATATATATTTTCTTTAAATGTGCTTAGAAGTATATGTTGCCATCACCATTTGAACCGTCTCATTGAGACGGTTCAAATGAGTGGTCGCAACATATACTTTCATTGAGAAGTAACAAAAATAAAATATTTAAATATTTTCATACCCGTAAAGGTGTATTCCGCATTAATGGGCCCGTTTAAAAAAACGGGACGTATTATGTATTCACGTTGTATGGTCCGGCAGAGCTTGTCCACAATATATCTCAAGTTCTACTTGATGGATTATAACCAATTTTAGTATACATGTTTACAGACTGTCTCCACGTGTATATTGTGTCATTCAGTTGTCTTGTTTGCTTTATGGACGCTAAGTGACTTGTAGTAACCAAACATGTTTATTTGATCAAACTACAAATATTTGCTATGTTTTCCCCTTTAATGCTAATGCATACACCTACAAGCATTTGTTTAAGCAAACCCCATTTGTTTTCGGTGACTCGTGTGCACTTGTGTTCAGAAAAATACACATCTACAATTTTAATATTTTCCCAATTTTCTGTACTTATCAAAGCCCCGTGCAGGCACCGGGGCGGGATCAACTGATCCTGAGAATAGTGCTGCAGTAGCCATTGCTTGTCGTAAAAGGCGACTAAACTGGCTTAACGATTGGGTTCATACTTTCCGGAACCCACTATACCGGATTTGGCCCTCATGTACATTTTTGGCTTTCTTGTATGTGAGAGCTGAGTCAGGCTATGCCCCATATATAAAAGTAAGATTAGTGCTAATCCTATTACTTTTAGGGATGGGATAATGATGCTGGTGTGGCGAGGGCCTGGCACCAGATCAGGTTGTTCTAATTTCAAGGACTGAATATATGTTTTGATTGTAAATATTGAGTTCTGAAGTTGGGATTTACCCCCCTCGGACAGGTGGATACGGGACACGAACCCGTTGACCCGTCTGCGTGTAGACTCCCTGAGGCTTGTACCTCTATGTCAGAAAAGCGGACGTTAAACCCTATTCACTCACTCACTCACTCTGTACTTATCTGAAATGCAATGCCTTTAACCCTTTGAACCCAAAAGCCCACTATAGCGGTTTATGCAAACAGTGCAAATCCAGTTGAGCCGGCTCATAAAGAGCTATCTCTTCAGGATCTGCACTTTTTGAAAGTAATTTTCATGTTTTTGAGAAGAAAAAATACCCTCTTTCCATAAATGGACTAGTCTGAAAACCATTTTGGGACGGTTGGATTGGTTGCAAAATTAACATATAAAAATCCATTCCAGTTACTTAGGGGTGAAACAGAAAGGGTTAAAAGCCATTCCATTCTATTGTCTACCCCCAGGTGTTAGACGAGGCGGACCGGCTGATTGAGGATGACTTTGGGGAGCAGCTGGAGGCCGTGTTTAAGGTGCTGCCCAAGAAAAGACAGACCCTGCTTTTCAGTGCCACCATGACACAGACTCTACAGGACCTGCAGCAGATAGCGCTCAATAAACCGTTCTTCTGGGAGCAGCAGTCACTGTAAGGCTCGATTTGATTGGTCCAAATTGTGGTTAAATCTGTTACGAGTTGTGTGATAGTTGATAGTGAGCACACATGCAGTAAACCGTTCTTCTGGGAGCAGCAGTCACTGTAAGGCTTGATTTGATTGGTCGAAATTGTGGTTTAATTCTGTAACAATAAGTCAGATTGACTTAAACTTCATATACTCCTTATCACCATCCATGTTTTCTTACTTACCACACCCATGCGGCCTTCATGTCAAGGTCAAATTACTTGGAAATTTTTGTTATAGTTTTTTTAAATATTTACGTAAAGTTTTCATTTGTCGGTGCAGGCTGCGGCCTGGTTTATACGTGAGCCCCTGCTCACCTCACTTTCTCTAGTTGTATTATAGGAATGAATGGCCTTTTTGTTGAATTTATCGGGGTATAAACTTGGAAAAGTCGCGGGAAATTGCTGGACGGCAAGGTCGGAACGGACTCGTTCCAGTATTCCCGCGACTTTTCCAAGTTTATATCCCCGATAAATTCAACAAAAAGGCCATTCATTCCTTATAATTCCAGCATTTGAAATAAATTCATCAAGAAAATGTGTTTATTTTCCGTTTTCTTAAGAATCATTTTAACTGCGCCTCACGGTTACGGTAAGTAGTTTGGCGTGGGAGTTTACTGGGATGTAAATTTTGGACAGAGACTTGCTATGGGCCAATCGAATGTTAGGGAATTGTGTAAATATTTTTGTGCTGGAATTATTACTAGACCAGCAGCTACATTTGATGATTGTTGTTGTATCGTTGTAGAGTGGCGACGGTGGAGCAGCTGACGCAGCACTACGTGTTGATGTCGGCGGACGTGAAGGACGCCTACATGATGCATATCCTGGATACGTACAGTGACGCACACCCGAAAAGTTCCATCATGGTCTTCACAACCACCTGCAAGTACGTTTCCGGAGCACCACCACCATTGATATAGAGAATAGTAGGTTAATGCCATGAATGGGAAAAAATATCTGGCGTGGCACGGAAACGGGATGTGCTCGGCTCTCTGCCGAGCACATCCCGTTTCAGTGCCGCGCCAGATATTTTTTTCCCATTCACGGCACTAACCTACTAGTCTATTTATCCCGCCACCATTGATGTTTCCGATGTAACCTAAGAAATTCTAACACATTTGGCTGTTCTATGCTACTTTGCTTCCAGGATCTGCAAGTACATGGTGTGTAAACCATCCAAATTATTTTCTTTACCATACTACTTTTGTCTACAGCGCGCATGAATATCTCTTGATGTAGTGTGGTTAACTTTCGCAGAGCTTCTTGGTTCCGCAAATTTTGTATTGCTTTTTGATACTCGCTCCTTCTGATTTCAATTGGGTGTTTGGCAATTTGAATTGGGTATTTACGCTAATATGCAGCTTATCTGGAGCTCTGGCTTATATGCAGAACTCATTGCATATTATACAGATACACCCAGATACTGGGCATGGTGTGCCAAGAGCTCGGGTTTAACTGTGTCGTCCTCCACTCGATGATCCGCCAGAAGGAGCGGCTGGCAGCTCTCGCCAAGTTCAAGTCGAACCAAGTCCGCATCCTCATTGCCACCGACGTCGCTTCCAGGTTTGTATATAAGGTTATGGGTTCAAACCTGGTTTTAGGTATCAAAAATAATTTCATAGTATTTCCATCCCACTGGGGCCCGTTTCACTAAACTTCCTACGACTAAAATGTTTGTACGTGCAAATATAGGATTGTCTGGAAATTTCAATTGATGGGTTTACATTTATTGAGCATAGGCTGCATATGCAGCCTATGCTCAATAAATGTAAATCCAATAATTGTTTACAAGAAAACATTCTTAATGTGAAATTTACAGACTATCATAATTTTGCACTTATGAACATTTTAGTCGTACAAAGTTTAGTGAAACGGGCCCCAGGTTGGTATACATTGATCGCTTTGGTGTTCATAAGGCATTTGCAATCAAATAGAAGATCAATGGTTTGAGCCTCTGCTCGTGCTGATACACTACCGTTTTTGCTAATCTCGCCAATATTTGTCAATTCTTTATTTCAAAATACTTGAATATTGTGCTTGAAATCAAGCAGCTTGATTGGCTGAGCTGTGCTGCAGCTCAGGCTCTGACAATCAAATTGCTTGATTGCGAGTTGAGATTGCCAATAGATGTTTAGAAATGTTGATGATCTATAGCCGATTTCATCAAAATTGCAAAGTATACTTATATAGCAAAGTATACTTTGAGGGAGTAATCATTTTTTTTTCCCAAAATGATTTCATATATAACTAACCACTGCATATATTTGCTGTCAGATTAAAGGTATGCAGAATTATTATACTGAATTTATTACATTATCACAGCCAAAATGGCTGTGATAATGTAATATATTCAGTATAATAAAAATTAATAAATTTATCCTTAACTTGAAAATTTCTCTCTCAAAATGTACATTGCTAGATAAGTATAGTTTGCAATGTTGGTGACATCGGCTACTGGACAAGATTATCACAGGCGCTTGTGTATGACCAAATTGACAGGCTCTTCAATATGGTGTGGTGTCTCTGATCGCACACACACGCACGCACACACACACACACACTATATTGGCTTAGAAAATTAACCTTGTAACATTTTCGGCAGTCTGATCTGGGCCTTCGCTGGTCGCCATTCAGTCAACCTAAATAACTTTTGAGTCGGTGAGACTTTAAACAGTGGTCCTGTCTGGTTATGACCATAGCTGTTGCTGGGACGTCAAGCCTATTCACTTTCACTTTTGTCCCGTCAGGGGGTTGGACCTGCCCATGGTGGACCTGATCATCAACCACAATATCCCCAACAAGCCGAAGAACTACATTCACCGTGTCGGCCGAACTGCCCGGGCAGGTAAATACAGTGAAACCTCGACGCAATGGCCACCTTTCTACAACAACCCTGTCTGTGTAATTGTGTTATGTATCAACTTGGATAAATGCCTACATGGTTAACATCTGTACAAGAAGCCCCTCTCTGTAACAGCCACTATTTTATGGTCAAATTGGAAAATTGGAATACTTGACCTCTCTACAACAACCCCTCTCTGTAACAGCCACTATTTTATGGTCAAATTGGAAAATTGGAATACTTAACCTCTCTACAACAACCTCTCTGTAACAGCCACTATTTTATGGTCAAATTTGAAAATTGGAATACTTGACCTCTCTACAACAACCCCTCTCTGTAACAGCCACTATTTTATGGTCAAATTGGAATACTTAACCTCTCTACAACAACTCCTCTGTAACAGCAACTATTTTATAGTCAAATTTGATGACCATTACACTGCCGAAGTAAATTGTGTCGTTTGCTGTTTATTTTCTATGTTCCATATTTCACATCAATAGTGCTGTCAAACCATGTTTTTATTGAGGAAGGCAAAATATAAAGCAACAGTAGAAAACAATTTTCATGTCCAGCCTTCTATTATAGGGCAAATACATATAACCTGTCTACAGCAGCCACCTTACTACATTAAGTCCTCGATTATGTAGCATCGTCTATTGAGCACAAATAATGTGCAGCAGTGATGAATGCTTTTTCTCATGGGTACTTCAATGGGTACAATGGTTTGCAGGTCGGTGCGGTATGGCCATATCCCTGGTCACTCAGTTTGACATCAAGCTCGTCCACGCCATCGAGAAGACCATCAGTAAGTAATGCCACATGTGCTGCACTCTGCGCCAGTGTAAAATGTTTTACGTCGAAATAGGCGCCGGATTCCTGACGAATTCCCATTCAACTACATGCAGAAGATGCTGCACATTTTCGTCTAGTAACAGGCGCAAGAAATTTGCGCCGATTACTAAACAAAAATTGTGTTTATAAGATAGCTCTAAGTATAGCTGAATAACATCGTCAGGAAACCGGTGCACTTTTCAATGAGTAACATTTTACAGGATGGTGTGTATTGCAGCACCAGTGAATACTTTATTATTTTATATCATTGGAATTCACAGTGTATGTGGTGTAATAACAGTCTTTTAAAATCATAATGCACTAAATAAATATAAATAAACATGTACTTTCATACATGATGCTGTGCAATATTCAGAATCTGACATCTGTGTTGATTTAACATATTTATTAAACAAGTTTACTGTTTTCTTAAGTAACTATGCTATAAAAAGTTCAATAAATGTATTAAATCATCACAGATATTAGAGTCTAATTATTGCATAAGCATCATATATGGAACTTGTTATGTCTGAATCTATACATTTGGCATCACATCGTTTTGTATAAATTCCAACAATATTAATGCTGATTATACCCCGGCAGTCGTTACTTGTGATATTCCCAGTTCCGTCACCTATGTATAAAACTGGGGCCCATTTCACTAACCTTCGTAAGACTAAATAGTTTGTAAGTGCAAAATTTAATGAATAACATTTACACCGGCAGCAGGTGTTGGAAAATATTTAGTGGATGTGTTCACATGTAGTGATTGTGTGTATAACTGGTTAATGTTAGTTAGTTAACCACATTAATGTGAGAAACAAATTAATAAAAATGTTTATACAAACATTTTTATTGAGCCCACTTGCGGAAAGCGAGACATAGTGATCACAATGACGTCCGTCCGTCCATCCGTCCGTTGTGGCTAATACTTAACATGTGATAAGCCACATAGTATAGTACCGTAAGAACGTTCGTCCGTCCGTCCGTCCGTCCGTCCATCCGTCCGAAATCTGCGTTAAAGTTTTTAAAAATACCATCAAATGCCTCGGCGGGCTCGACATGCGGGCCGCGGGCATCTGGTTATTAATTAGCTTTTCTCATTAACGAGGCTATCTAATGCTAGCATTTCCCGTACACATCATTACATGTGAACACCTGCACTACAGATTTTCCAACATCGACTGTCAGTGTAAATGTTATTCTAAAATTAAAATTTTGCCCTTACAAACTCATTAGTCTTACGAACTTTAGTGAAACGGGGCCCAGAGGGCCGTTTCACTAAACTTCATACAACTAAAATGTTTGTAAGCACAAAATTATGATTGTAAATAAATTTCACATTAACAATAACAATTATTGGATTTACATTTATTGAGCATAGGCATGCAGCCTATGCTCAATAAATGTAAATCCATCAATTGATATTTCCAGACGATCCTATATTTGCACTTAGGAAAATTCATACAAACTTTAGTGGAACGGGCCCTGGTCTCTAGTGGATGGTAACCACATATTTATAAGACTGGTCTATAATGGACCAGTGTTGCTTGTCAATTGTAGACACGGAGTTGACAGAGTACGCGACTGAGGAGAAGGAGGTGATGAAGATTCTCACGGAGGTCGCCGTCGCTCGGAGGGAGGCCGAGATTGTAAGTGTCCACCATCTAGTTTCAGTATTTTCCATCCCACTGGTCATTCGGATGACACTTTAAACGCGAGGTCCCGTCTATATGACCCAAAATAATTTTGGGGAGGGTGACTTTTTTGTTGTTGATGAAAAAGTACATGTACTTACATTTAAATGATTTTTATACGCCCGTTTGAAAAAACTGGACGTATTATGTATTCATCTTGTACGGAGGGGCGAGGGGCGGGTTGCGGTGCGGGCGGCACAGCTTGTCCACGCAATAACTAGAGTTCTACTTGACGGATTGTAACCAAATTTGATATACATGTTTATCACGTCAAGATGAGTTATCTTCCCTTGTTGACTGGCCTTGCCTTGACTGGCGTATATTGTGACCTTCGCCACTCTTGTTAAATTTAATGTGTTAATAGCCAAAAGTTTGTCTGCAGCAAAACGTGGGACAGACAGTAGTTTTTAAATGGGGTGGAATAGTTGCACAATTTTGTAATTGTGTTTGTTTTCCATAGTAACATGTACCTTTATTAGGTAGATTACCAGGCTCCAGATAAGGAATTAGTAATTGAGTATTTTCATTCATCATTTCTGAAGCAATAGGGTATTTCAAAAATTTGAATTGGGTAAAATAAAATCACGCTGCTGTTTGTTTACGCATCAACAGACGGCAATTATTGAATAGTTTGCTTCAAAATGAAAACATGTCTTGGCATTTCATTAGAATTGTCTCCTTGGAGACAATTCTAATGAAATACCAAGATGTGTTTTCATGGAAAATAAGACAAATATGCTATATTTGCGGTCTGTTTATTGTTTTCTGCACCATGTTAAATGTACCACAAAATTGTAATTGCTTTTTGATACTCGCTACTTCTGATTTCAATTGGGTTTTTGACAATTTTAATTGGGTATTTAAGCAAATACGCAGCGTATGGAGCTCTGAATACTATGAGAGAAGCCATGAGATTTTGTATCTGTGAAGATGTGAGATATATCATGAAACATTTTTATGTATTTTACCATGTTACTTTCGAATACATTGAGTACATGTGTAACTGTATGCGATCACGTAAGCCATACATTGTTAGTCAATATTGTATGTATAAATGTACATGTTGTATTTAAAAGTGAAATAAAAAATATTTAAATAATAAAAAAACAATTTGTTTACCATGTTTACCATAAATCATAAAATGGTGTCGAATGTTGAAGAGATCTTCAACTTTCGACGTCATTGCCAGAAAATATTACAGTTTCTGTAAATATTTGTTCATGTAAAATGATTTCAATCACACATCTTCACATGGCTTGTCTCATATATGTTCATTGGTGTGTATTGCAGAAACTGGATGAGCGAGATTTTGGCGAGCAGAAGGAGATCAACAAGAGGAAGAAGTTGATCCTCGAAGGAAAGGTACTTGTGCTCATGTTCACAGGATACTAGGGCTGTGACACTATATGTGACACGCCAAGACAAACTGGGCTTATTGAGGTATTGCCGAATGTGGCTCCTCGATGGTGTAGGATGCTGGGGGCCATTTCACTAAACTTCGTAAGACTAAAATGTTCGTATTAAGTGCAAAATTATGATGGTCTGTAAATTTCACATTAACAATGTTTTCTTGTAAACAATTGTTCGATTTACATTTATTGAGCATAGGCTGCATATGCAGCCTATGCTCAATAAATGTAAATCCATCAATTGAAATTTACAGACGATCCTAAATTTATACTTACGAACATTTTAGTCGTACGAAGTTTGGTGAAACACACCCCAGATCTGAAGCTATTGTTACAAATACTTAACCAATTTAATGTGAAAACATTTAGGGCTTGATCAGATTGTGCAAATGTATTATATGGCCTTGGACTATAAGTGTCGCAAATATAACTTTTGTGGTGGTCACATATGAACAAGCCATGCAATTTTTTAAGATGTGCAATTTTTCATGAAGAAAAATATTCACTAAAACTGATATTTTCTGTAAATGCAGTCGGAAGTTGACAAATTTTCATAGGAAATTTATTACGTATTTACGTTGAGCATGTCGTCAACTTTCGAGCTCATTTATGGAATATATCGTAAATTTTGTATTAAAAAATATTTTTCATCAGCTATCACACATCTACAAAATAACATGAGACAGCTTGTCTCATATTTGGTATTCAATCAGACAAAAGTCAAGACATTTTATTTCTGAACATTGTTTACCGCGAGATGTTCCATTCATGATTACCAGTAAAACTTGATTTACACAACAAAGTCTTTATGCCCCCTATGCAATAGCAAGGGGTTCCGTACATCCGTCCGTGTAAATTTGTAAGAGTTTCTCCAGTCGAGTCCAGTTTGCCACAGGAGCATATCCATGTTTTACAAATGCAATGTCTAGTTAACAACCCCTTATTATATTTGTATCACTTTTCCAACTCAAAACAGCCCTGCTCCCTTACCCAAAAACACTGTTAACTGAAATTTGAGTGTCGACCCAAGTTTATGGTCACAGGGGCTAAAATACAAACAGGCAATCAGCATCGGGGAGCTGTGTGTTAATGGCAGGAGTGGGAAATTTCAGGATATATCCTGAAATCTGTAGCATATTTCATCAACATTGCAAAGTATACTTATCTAGCAAAGTATACTTTATTTGAGAAAATTTTGAAATTTTCAATTTAAGGATAAATTTATTAATTTTTATTATACTGAATTTTATTACATTATCACAGCCATTTTGGCTGTGATAATGTAATAAATTCAGTATAATAATTCTGCATACTTTTAATCATCAAATATATGCAGTCATGAGTTCTATATGACATAATGCATTTCGGGGAAAATAAATGATTACTCCCTCAAAGTATACTTTGCTAGATAAGTATACTTTGCAATGTTGGTGAAATCGGCTACAGGACTTGAGGTTACTGTTAACTGCAGAAAAATACTGCTTCAACATGGGAAGCACACGTTTACGCACGCTGCCAAGTGCTGAAAATGCGCTGAACAAACATATTTTTGCAAAAATATGTTTGTTCAGCCATTTTCAGGATTTGGCATTGGGAGCTGTTCCCACCCCTGTGTAATGGGTCACATTTCTGTTTTCTTCATACCTTAATAAAAGTACCGGTATAAATGTATGTTGCTACCACTCTTTTCAACCATCTCAACGAAACGGTTCAACTGAATGGTCACAACATATACTTCTTCATGGAAATGAGAAAAATATTAAAAATAACCTGAAAATAAAATGGTTTATCCTCCACATGAAAGATGTTAACCCTCACTACGCGGGAGACGAAAATTATCGTCTGCTGTTTTTCATTTTTCCCTTAATTCTTAACAAAAAACCTGTTTTTACAGTACATGAGAATCGTCTCCACTGGAGACGATTCTCATGCACTGTCAAAACAGGTTTTTATCGAGAAATATTGAAAATAAAACATGTCCAGCAGACGACAAAATATAATTCAGCATAGTAAGGGTTATGCATCAATCAATCAATTAATTTCTGATACAGGACCCAGACGAAGAAGAGAGAAAGAAGAAGAAAATGATCAAGGATAAATTCAGAAAAATTCGGGAAGAACGACTTGCAGCCTCGCAGGAGATGGATGAAATACCCGCCAAACAGACAAAACCTGCTCTGGATGATCGGTTCGGAAAGGACCAACTCGCAACTGCACACGATTTGGATGCTAAACCTTCTAAGAGACCGAAAACTAGTGTAGATGATCGGTTCGGAAAGGACCAATTCACAGTATTGCACGATTCGGAACCTAAACCGGCTAAACGACAGAAGACGGGTGTAGATGATCGGTTCACACACACACCTGGTTCGAGTGATAATTCAACGAGTCGATCAGCAAAGCTTGTTGACCCCGCTGAAACCGTTAAAGCAAAGAGGAAGTCTGTGAAAGGAGCAGTGAGTCAGTTAGCAAAGGGTAAAGACACTGCTGAAACTGCTAAAGCAAAGCGGAAGTCTGTGAAAGGAGCAGTGAGTCAGTTAGCAAAGGGTAAAGACACTGCTGAAACTGCTAAAGCAAAGAGGAAGTCTGTGCAAGGAAAACTAAAAGACGTTGGTAAACATGTTGATAGTGAATCAGTGGAAAGCTCTACCCGAAGTTCTAAATTGAAAAATGTTAAGTCCAGCAATAAGAAAAAGAAATTAAAGTAAATGTGTATTGTTGTGTTATTGTTTTTGTCTCGCCCACACGTGTGTGTGATGGACATGTGCGTCAAAATTGGCTGAGGCATCAACAATTACAGTGGAACCTCTCTAAACCGGACACCCTGGGGGTTCCCCAGGGTGTCCGGTTTAGAGAGGTTCCACTGTAAAACAGACACACAACTACTCCAAGACACGCGTGGATGCTTTGCGATCACGAACAGACATATTCAGCGGCGATAAATTGCAATGAACCCGATTACAATGAAGTAGAACTAACTTTCATTTGTGTCTGGTTTAGAGGGGTTCGACTGTAGTTATTTTACATCTCCACTTGTACAGGGTACAGGTCCCCCAAATATCACGCATGCCTTGCTGATATTGATGGCTCACCTCCCCGGGTATTTCATGTCCGAATGCTCAAGCAGAATCAGAGCTCCAGTTAAGGTGCGTAATTTGGAGGTAAATTTCTTATTTCTTCATCAAAAATGGCAAGTTGGGAGTGCTTTAGAATTGTGTCAATGAGACGATTCTAAAGGACTCCCAACTTGCCATTTTTGATGAAGAAATAACAAAATTTCACCCCAAGTTGGTCAAATGATGCACCTTAACTGGAGTTCTGAGAAGGTCACTGGGGACTTTGGTTCAAGTTTCACTTTCAAACACAAGTTTCACTTTCAAACACTTGCGGTTAGGTCTTTTTGTTGATATACAGCTGAATCTCGTTATCTCGATATCGTTTATCTCGATATACCTGCTTATCTTGATATACGTCCCAGGTCCCAGCAGAATTCCCTATATAGATCATATATTTTACTCCTGATAACTCAATATCGGATATGTCGATATATCGGTTTAGTCGAAGTGGAAATTGAGTCCCGATAGTATGTTTCCTTCACATTTTTATTCTGATTTATCGATGCAAAAATTAAGCGCCCGGCGCTGCCAAGTCTGAATCAGCTTGCTTATCTCGGGTAAGTTTTCACACGTGTATAGAAACCAAAGACACCGCTGCCGCTAAAATGCGTTTAAAGTTGCATGACCAGTTCAAGAAGGTCACTTAAAACCATACTTAATCAATTAAACTTAATGTGATATCAAATTTCTTTTAACAGAAAAATGAATTAAACGGTGTAGCAATAAGTAAATCGTCTGTTAATTACGAAAACAGCTTAGAATAAACTCGAGCCACGATTTATGAAAACCCGGAAATAAAGTAAAGGGGCATTTTTGAAGCGATTTTGTTCCGATTTTTTTCCGATAAATTTGGCGAATTGTTATGTTGAAGTTCGGTTATGTCGATATATTTTCATCAGTTCATTCGACTTCGAGATAACGAGAGTGACCTGTATTTGTAATTTTAACCCTTCGTCCGATTTTGATAATATTTGTGTTG
>CM055276.1:31532082-31565229 GCA_029237695.1 Conchocele bisecta | reverse complement strand
CAACACAAATATTATCAAAATCGGACGAAGGGTTAAAATTACAAATACAGGTCACTCTCGTTATCTCGAAGTCGAATGAACTGATGAAAATATATCGACATAACCGAACTTCAACATAACAATTCGCCAAATTTATCGGAAAAAAATCCGAACAAAATCGCTTCAAAAATGCCCCTTTACTTTATTTCCGGGTTTTCATAAATCGTGGCTCGAGTTTATTCTAAGCTGTTTTCGTAATTAACAGACGATTTACTTATTGCTACACCGTTTAATTCATTATTAGCCAATATATTGGTTATCCATCGAATTCTGAAAAAGTTTGTAGCAACCCTTTTCTCCGCTATTCGGTAATCTACAAACGCGAATTTTTCTGTATCTCTTCCAAATTGCATCAACCGATAAAGTTTGCATTTTTGGCAATTATCTCCGTTTAAAACTTTACTTATAGCCAAATAACACAATTTTGAATACGTAATGAGCTGAACGCTGGAAGAGATTTAACCCGGAAGTTATTGTTGTTGAAGTCCATAGTTGGCTCTAATGGCCATATACGCCAACATACGCCGATTATTGGGCTAATTTAAAGCTTTTATTTATTAAACAGAACAAGTTTCAGCCACGTATAATCGCGTAAAATGTGTTTATTCGGCTAATTTATATCGACCTCAGCTCAAAATCTCCTTACTAGCAACCCCAGCATTTCGGGTTTATCCCAGCATCTCCGGTTTATCCCATTGGATCGCGTATGCGCGTCATTTGACGCTAGTTAATATTCACAAAATTTTCCACCAATCAAAACGAAGAATTGCCCTTCATAGCCAACTTTGATTTGTTTACGTATCATGCAGGGATGGCAGGGATGCATCCAGCACGCGCGATTGCGGCAATCCCCCTTAATTATTGTCAATGCCGCAAATTATTGATTGTCTTGCGCCCGACATCGCGCAAAAAATCACGGATGGGGCACATTAGGCCAATCTGGGCATGTGCCTGAATACGCAGGAGCTTGCGTCTATTTTTAGATGACACTGTAACCGCTAGATATATATAGCCCTGGTAGCTCCGCCCACTCGCATGCTGCCACAGAATTCGGACAAACACAGTGACTACAACTTTGTGTATTGCGGAGTGTAATTTGTAGATAAATAGAGCATACAGTACAGGTGTTACGCTGGAATATTTCGCAACATAATGGTGACAACAAAACATTGCTGCTATGGCATTGCTGCTATTGGATGGATTTGGGAACGGGTTTCCAAAATCGAGAAAAATGTCAACGCTGGGTACAGAACTGTGGTCGAAAATAGTTTACCATTGACAATGTTACCAGAGACACCTACATATGTTCGATGCACTTTACCCTGATTTGATCGGCTAATAACATCATGCTCTGCATGACTTTTCATTTTTCTGTTAAAAGAAATTTGATATCACATTAAGTTTAATTGATTAAGTATGGTTTTAAGTGACCTTCTTGAACTGGTCATGCAACTTTAAACGCAATTTAGCGGCAGCGGTGTCTTTGGTTTCTATAGACGTGTGAAAACTTACCCGAGATAAGCAAGCTAATTCAGAAACATACTATCGGGACTCAATTTCCACTTCGACTAAACCGATATATCGACATATCCGATATCGAGTTATCGGGAGTAAAATATATGATCTATATAGGGAATTCTGCCGGGACCTGGGACGTATATCGAGATAAGCAGGTATATCGAGATAAACGATATCGAGATAACGAGATTCAGCTGTATATCAACAAAAAGACCTAACCGCAAGTGTTTGAAAGTGAAACTTGAACCAAAGTCCCCAGTGACCTTCTCAGAGCTCCAGTTAAGGTGCATCATTTGACCAACTTGGGGTGAAATTTTGTTATTTCTTCATCAAAAATGGCAAGTTGGGAGTCCTTTAGAATCGTCTCATTGACACAATTCTAAAGCACTCCCAACTTGCCATTTTTGATGGAGAAATAAGAAATTTACCTCCAAATTGCGCACCTTAACTGGAGCTCTGATTCTGCTTGAGCATTCGGACATGAAATATTCGGGGAGGTGAGCTATCAATATCAGCAAGGCATGCGTGATATTTGGGGGACCTGTACCCTGTACAAGTGGAGATGTAAAATAACTACAGTCGAACCCCTCTAAACCAGACACAAATGAAAGTTAGTTCTACTTCATTGTAATCGGGTTCATTGCAATTTATCGCCGCTGAATATGTCTGTTCGTGATTGCAAAGCATCCACGCGTGTCTTGGAGTAGTTGTATGTCTGTTTTACAGTGGAACCTCTCTAAACCGGACACCCTGGGGGACCCCCAGGGTGTCCGGTTTAGAGAGGTTCCACTGTAATTGTTGATGCCTCAGCCAATTTTGACGCACATGTCCATCACACACGTGTGTGGGCGAGACAAAAACAATAACACAACAATACACATTTACTTTAATTTCTTTTTCTTATTGCTGGACTTAACATTTTTCAATTTAGAACTTCGGGTAGAGCTTTCCACTGATTCACTATCAACATGTTTACCAACGTCTTTTAGTTTTCCTTGCACAGACTTCCTCTTTGCTTTAGCAGTTTCAGCAGTGTCTTTACCCTTTGCTAACTGACTCACTGCTCCTTTCACAGACTTCCGCTTTGCTTTAGCAGTTTCAGCAGTGTCTTTACCCTTTGCTAACTGACTCACTGCTCCTTTCACAGACTTCCTCTTTGCTTTAACGGTTTCAGCGGGGTCAACAAGCTTTGCTGATCGACTCGTTGAATTATCACTCGAACCAGGTGCGTGTGTGAACCGATCATCTACACCAGTCTTCTGTCGTTTAGCCGGTCTAGGTTCCGAATCGTGCAATACTGTGAATTGGTCCTTTCCGAACCGATCATCTACACTAGTTTTCGGTCTCTTAGAAGGTTTAGCATCCAAATCGTGTGCAGTTGCGAGTTGGTCCTTTCCAAACCGATCATCCAGAGCAGGTTTTGTCTGTTTGGCGGGTATTTCATCCATCTCCTGCGAGGCTGCAAGTCGTTCTTCCCGAATTTTTCTGAATTTATCCTTGATCATTTTCTTCTTCTTTCTCTCTTCTTCGTCTGGGTCCTGTATCAGAAATTAATTGATTGATTGACTGATGCTTAACCCTTACTATGTTGAATTATATTTCGTCGTCTGCTGGTTTTATTTTCAATATTTCTCGATAAAAACCTGTTTTGACAGCGCATGAGAATCGTCTCCATGTGCTGTCAAAACAGGTTTTTTGTTAAGAATTAAGGGAAAAATGAAAAACAGCAGACGATAATTTTCAGTCTCCCGCGTAGTGAGGGTTAACATCTTTCATGTGGAGGATAAACCATTTTATTTTCAGGTTATTTTTAATATTTTTCTCATTTCCGTGAAGAAGTATAATTTTTATGTTGTGACCATTCAGTTGAACCGTTTCGTTGAGATGGTTGAAAAGAGTGGTAGCAACATACATTTATACCGGTACTTTTATTAAGGAATGAAGAAAACAGAAATGTGACCCATTACATCGGGGTGGGAACAGCTCCCAATGCCAAATCCTGAAAATGGCTGAACAAACATATTTTTGCACCCACAAATGCCATTTGTGGGTGCAAAAATATGTTTGTTCAGCGCATTTTCAGCACTTGGCAGCGTGCGTAAACGTGTGCTTCCCATGTTGAAGCAGTATTTTTCTGCACTTATCAGTAACCTCAAGTCCTGTAGCCAATTTCACCAACATTGCAAAGTATACTTATTTAGCAAAGTATACTTTGAGGGAGTAATCATTTATTTTCCCCGAAATGCATTATGTCATATAGAACTCATGACTGCATATATTTGATGATTAAAAGTATGCAGAATTATTATACTGGCTGTGATAATGTAGTAAATTCAGTATAATACAAGAGCTGTAGGAGAACAGCATAGCTCGACTACGAGGGTTGTCGATGTACACATAGCTTGACAAAGAAGGTGGCTGCGGCCTGCATAAAAACCTTAACCAAGGTTGACTAAAAACCTTAACCAAGGGAAATTAAGTAAGTAATTCAAGGTTAAATGTAGGTCAATGTCAGATATAGGTCAGGGGTTATTGATATACATCACTAGATGAAGTTTTCCAAGTATGGTTTCTGTAGGCCCAGGAGTATTCCATATACAAGCTTGACTAAAAACCGCATCCAAGGGGAAATAACTAAGTAATCCAAGGATAAAAGTAGGTCAAGGTCAAATATAGGTCAGGGATTATTGATGTACATCACTAGGAGATGAAGTTGTCCAAGTACGGTTGATGTAGGCCCAGGAGTATTCCATATACAAGCTTGACTATAAACATTAACCAAGTAATTCAAGGTTAAATGTAGGTGAAGGTAAAATAAAGGTCAGGGGTTATTGATGTACATCCCTATGAGAAAAAGTTATCCAAGTATGGTGTCTGGATGGACAATAGTATTCCATGTACAAGCTTGATTAAAAACCTTAACCAAGGTTGACTAAAAACCAAGGAGAATTAAGTAAGTAATTCAAGAGGAAATGTAGGTGAAGGTCAAATATAGGTCAGGGGTTATTGATACACATCACTAGGAGATGAAGTTGTCCAAGTATGGTGGGTGTAGGGCCAGTAGTATTCCATATACAAGCTTGACTAAAAACCATAACCAAGGGGGAATTAACTAAGTAATTGAAGAGGAAATGTAGGTCAAGGTCAAATATAGATCAGGAGTTATTGATGTACATCCCTATGAGAAAAGGTTGTCCAAGTATGGTGTCTGTATGCACAATAGTATTCCATGTACCAGCTTGACTAAAAACCTTAACCAAGCTTGACTAAAAACGTTAACCAAGGGGAATTAAGTAAGTAATTCAAGAGGAAATGTAGGTGAAGGTCAAATATAGATCAGGGGTTATTGATGTGCATCACTAGGAGATGAAGTTGTCCAAGTATGGTGGGTGTAGGGCCAGTAGTATTGCATATACAAGCTTGACTAAAAACCTTAACCAAGGTTGATTAAAAACCTTAACCAAGGGGAATTAACTAAGTAATTCAAGAGGAAATGTAGGTCAAGGTCAAATATAGATCAGGGGTTATTGATGTACATCACTAGGAGATGAAGTTGTCCAAGTATGGTGGGTGTAGGGCCAGTAGTATTCCATATACAAGGTTTACTAAAAACCTTAACCAAGGCGTGACGGCGACGCCGACGCCGGGATGACAACATAAGCTCTACTTATTCTTCGAATAGTCGAGCTAAAAATGGAATAAATTTATCCTTAAATTGAAAATTTCTCCCTCAAAGTATACTTTGCTAGATAAATCTACTTTGCAATGTTGGTGAAATATGCTACAGATTTCAGGATATATCCTGAAGTTTCCCACCCCTGCCATTAACACACAGCTCCCCGATGCTGATTGCCTGTTCGTATTTTAGCCCCTGTGACCATAAACTTGGGTCGACACACTGAAATTTCAGTTAACAGTGTTTTTGGGTAAGGGAGCAGGGCCATTTTGAGTTGGAAAAGTGATACAAATATAGTAAGCGGTTGTTAACTAGAGATTGCATTTGTAAAACATGGATATGCTCCGGTGGCAAACTGGACTCAACTGGAGAAACTCTTACAAATTTACACGGACGGATGTACGGAACCCCTTGCAATTGCATAGGGGGCATAAAGACTTTGTTGTGTAAATCGAGTTTTACTGGTAATCATGAATGGAACATCTCGTGGTAAACTACGTTCAGAAATAAAATGTCTTGACTTTGTCTGATTGAATACCAAATATGAGACAAGCTATCTCATGTTATTTTGTAGATGTGTGATAGCTGATGAAAAATATTTTTTAATACAAAATTTACGATATATTCCATAAATGAGCTCGAAAGTTGACGACATGCTCAACGTAAATACGTAATAAATTTTCTATGAAAATTTGTCAACTTCCGACTGCATTTACAGAAAATATCAGTTTTAGTGAATATTTTTCTTCATGAAAAATTGCACATCTTAAAAAATTGCATGGCTTGTTCATATGTGACCACCACAAAAGTTATATTTGCGACACTTATAGTCCAAGGCCATATAATACATTTGCACAATCTGATCAAGCCCTAAATATTTTGACATTAAATCGGTTAAGTATTTGTGATGCCTGTAACAATAGCTTCAGATCTGGGGTACGTTTCACCAAACTTCGTACGACTAAAATGTTCGTAAGTATAAATTTAGGATCGTCTGTAAATTTCAATTGATGGATTTACATTTATTGAGCATAGGCTGCATATGCAGCCTATGCTCAATAAATGTAAATCGAACAATTGTTTACAAGAAAACATTGTTAATGTGAAATTTACAGACCATCATAATTTTGCACTTAATACGAACATTTTAGTCTTACGAAGTTTAGTGAAATGGCCCCCAGCATCCTACACCATCGAGGAGCCACATTCGGCAATACCTCAATAAGCCCAGTTTGTTTTGGCGTGTCACATCTAGTGTCACAGCCCTAGTATCCTGTGAACGAGCACAAGTACCTTTCCTTCGAGGATCAACTTCTTCCTCTTGTTGATCTCCTTCTGCTCGCCAAAATCTCGCTCATCCAGTTTCTGCAATACACACCAATGAACATATATGAGACGAGCCATGTGAAGATGTGTGATTGAAATCATTTTACATGAACAAATATTTACAGAAACTGTAATATTTTCTGGCAATGACGTCGAAAGTTGAAGATCTCTTCAACATTCGACACCATTTTATGATTTATGGTAAACATGGTAAACAAATTGTTTTTTTTATTATTTAAATATTTTTTATTTCACTTTTAAATACAACATGTACATTTATACATACAATATTGACTAACAATGTATGGCTTACGTGATCACATACAGTTACACATGAACTCAATGTATTCGAAAGTAACATGGTAAAATACATAAAAATGTTTCATGATATATCGCACATCTTCACAGATACAAAATCTCATGGCTTGTCTCATAGTATTCAGAGCTCCATACGCTGCGTATTTGCTTAAATACCCAATTAAAATTGTCAAAAACCCAATTGAAATCAGAAGTAGCGAGTATCAAAAAGCAATTACAATTTTGTGGTACATTTAACATGGTGCAGAAAACAATAAACAGACCGCAAATATAGCATATTTGTCTTATTTTCCATGAAAACACATCTTGGTATTTCATTAGAATTGTCTCCAAGGAGACAATTCTAATGAAATGCCAAGACATGTTTTCATTTTGAAGCAAACTATTCAATAATTGCCGTCTGTTGATGCGTAAACAAACAGCAGTGTGATTTTATTTTACCCAATTCAAATTTTTGAAATACCCAATTGCTTCAGAAATGATGAATGAAAATACTCAATTACTAATTCCTTATCTGGAGCCCTGGTATCTACCTAATAAAGGTACATGTTACTATGGAAAACAAACACAATTACAAAATTGTGCAACTATTCCACCCCATTTAAAAACTACTGTCTGTCCCACGTTTTGCTGCAGACAAACTTTTGGCTATTAACACATTAAATTTAACAAGAGTGGCGAAGGTCACAATATACGCCAGTCAAGGCAAGGCCAGTCAACAAGGGAAGATAACTCATCTTGACGTGATAAACATGTATATCAAATTTGGTTACAATCCGTCAAGTAGAACTCTAGTTATTGCGTGGACAAGCTGTGCCCGCCCACCCGCAACCCGCCCCTCGCCCCTCGCCCGTACAAGATGAATACATAATACGTCCAGTTTTTTCAAACGGGCGTATAAAAATCATTTAAATGTAAGTACATGTACTTTTTCATCAACAACAAAAAAGTCACCCTCCCCAAAATTATTTTGGGTCATATAGACGGGACCTCGCGTTTAAAGTGTCATCCGAATGACCAGTGGGATGGAAAATACTGAAACTAGATGGTGGACACTTACAATCTCGGCCTCCCTCCGAGCGACGGCGACCTCCGTGAGAATCTTCATCACCTCCTTCTCCTCAGTCGCGTACTCTGTCAACTCCGTGTCTACAATTGACAAGCAACACTGTCCATTATAGACCAGTCTTATAAATATGTGGTTACCATCCACTAGAGACCAGGGGCCCGTTCCACTAAAGTTTGTATGAATTTTCCTAAGTGCAAATATAGGATCGTCTGGAAATATCAATTGATGGATTTACATTTATTGAGCATAGGCTGCATGCCTATGCTCAATAAATGTAAATCCAATAATTGTTATTGTTAATGTGAAATTTACAATCATAATTTTGTGCTTACAAACATTTTAGTTGTATGAAGTTTAGTGAAACGGCCCTCTGGGCCCCGTTTCACTAAAGTTCGTAAGACTAATGAGTTTGTAAGGGCAAAATTTTAATTTTAGAATAACATTTACACTGACAGTCGATGTTGGAAAATCTGTAGTGCAGGTGTTCACATGTAATGATGTGTACGGGAAATGCTAGCATTAGATAGCCTCGTTAATGAGAAAAGCTAATTAATAACCAGATGCCCGCGGCCCGCATGTCGAGCCCGCCGAGGCATTTGATGGTACAGTCAAACCTGTCTTAAGCAGCCACCCAAGGGAAGTGACAAAACTGGCTGCTTAACAGAGGTGACCTCTTAATAGAGGGTTGTGTATTCAGGTACATTTCAGGTAAATTTTGAAAATTGAAATGAACATAAAGATAACATAGACATGTATGTTAACATGATAATACAAATGTCATAAATAATATTAATGATAAATTTAGAAATTATAGTACCATATGATTAAATATCAATATAAATGTGTATCTTTATATTTATTTTATATTTTCAAAATTGAACCTGAACATGTAATGAGTGGATTTCTTTTTAGTTTAATTTAGTTGAATTATATCATTTAATGAAATAACAATTCTATCAACAAATAAAAACACGAATGTTCACGTTTTTGTTATTTTACAGCCTACTGCAACTGCTAATCTGCAAGACTTATATTGTAGACAACTTATTGTACTAGATAATAGGGCATAATCGGACATGATGTGGAATAAGTTATGCAAATTTTTTTTATTTTTTTTTGTCGGGTATTGGTCAAGTCGAATTTCGATTAATTTCCAATCGTGTATGTAAATAATGCATAGGCGATATCAGCAAAAGCAGTCAATAAGTGCGACATTCGGCTCATATTCGACATATGAGGTCATTTGCTTAAATTATATTTGAGCCGGCTACACTCGGTCATGGGCAATACACACCAATTATATCAGCTATTCGTGTTTTGTCAATTTGGTAATTGGCAATGGGCTGTTCCTTTTTACAACATTTGTGTCGGTAACCTATAGAAATTACGAATCGACGGACAAGGGTTCAAGAACCCGGATGCGATCGGCTGTTCTTTCAATAATGCGCCGACAGTTCGGGCAATACAATTTGCACCTGTGAAACATACCCTCTCAATATCGCTGACGCGGCGACGTGTTTGGTGTTTTAATCATTGTTGTTAATTCACGCTTCGGTAACGACCGCCGCAGGGTACATTGAAATCGGGATTAGTGGTGACCGTTTAATGAAATTGGATCACTGTTTGGGACGATAATTAATGACCGCTGGCCGCGTTAGACGAGTGACCGTTGAATGAAAGCGTTTTATATAGCAAAAATGCGCGGGGGGAATTTGAAGTGGCCGCTTAACGGCGGTGACCGCTGATTAAAGGTGACCGCCCGAGCAGGTTCGACTGTATTTTTAAAAACTTTAACGCAGATTTCGGACGGATGGACGGACGGACGGACGGACGGACGAACGTTCTTACGGTACTATACTATGTGGCTTATCACATGTTAAGTATTAGCCACAACGGACGGATGGACGGATGGACGGACGGACGTCATTGTGATCACTATGTCTCGCTTTCCGCAAGTGGGCTCAATAAAAATGTTTGTATAAACATTTTTATTAATTTGTTTCTCACATTAATGTGGTTAACTAACTAACATTAACCAGTTATACACACAATCACTACATGTGAACACATCCACTAAATATTTTCCAACACCTGCTGCCGGTGTAAATGTTATTCATTAAATTTTGCACTTACAAACTATTTAGTCTTACGAAGGTTAGTGAAATGGGCCCCAGTTTTATACATAGGTGACGGAACTGGGAATATCACAAGTAACGACTGCCGGGGTATAATCAGCATTAATATTGTTGGAATTTATACAAAACGATGTGATGCCAAATGTATAGATTCAGACATAGCAAGTTCCATATATGATGCTTATGCAATAATTAGACTCTAATATCTGTGATGATTTAATACATTTATTGAACTTTTTATAGCATAGTTACTTAAGAAAACAGTAAACTTGTTTAATAAATATGTTAAATCAACACAGATGTCAGATTCTGAATATTGCACAGCATCATGTATGAAAGTACATGTTTTATTTATATTTATTTAGTGCATTATGATTTTAAAAGACTGTTATTACACCACATACACTGTGAATTCCAATGATATAAAATAATAAAGTATTCACTGGTGCTGCAATACACACCATCCTGTAAAATGTTACTCATTGAAAAGTGCACCGGTTTCCTGACGATGTTATTCAGCTATACTTAGAGCTATCTTATAAACACAATTTTTGTTTAGTAATCGGCGCAAATTTCTTGCGCCGGTTACTAGACGAAAATGTGCAGCATCTTCTGCATGTAGTTGAATGGGAATTCGTCAGGAATCCGGCGCCTATTTCGACGTAAAACATTTTACACTGGCGCAGAGTGCAGCACATGTGGCATTACTTACTGATGGTCTTCTCGATGGCGTGGACGAGCTTGATGTCAAACTGAGTGACCAGGATATGGCCATACCGCACCGACCTGCAAACCATTGTACCCATTGAAGTACCCATGAGAAAAAGCATTCATCACTGCTGCACATTATTTGTGCTCAATAGACGATGCTACATAATCGAGGACTTAATGTAGTAAGGTGGCTGCTGTAGACAGGTTATATGTATTTGCCCTATAATAGAAGGCTGGACATGAAAATTGTTTTCTACTGTTGCTTTATATTTTGCCTTCCTCAATAAAAACATGGTTTGACAGCACTATTGATGTGAAATATGGAACATAGAAAATAAACAGCAAACGACACAATTTACTTCGGCAGTGTAATGGTCATCAAATTTGACTATAAAATAGTTGCTGTTACAGAGGAGTTGTTGTAGAGAGGTTAAGTATTCCAATTTGACCATAAAATAGTGGCTGTTACAGAGAGGGGTTGTTGAGAGAGGTCAAGTATTCCAATTTTTAACAAATTTGACCATAAAATAGTGGCTGTTACAGAGAGGTTGTTGTAGAGAGGTTAAGTATTCCAATTTTCCAATTTGACCATAAAATAGTGGCTGTTACAGAGAGGGGGTTGTTGTAGAGAGGTCAAGTATTACCAATTTTCCAATTTGACCATAAAATAGTGGCTGTTACAGAGAGGGGCTTCTTGTACAGATGTTAAACATGTAGGCATTTATCCAAGTTGATACATAACACAATTACACAGACAGGGTTGTTGTAGAAAGGTGGCCATTGCGTCGAGGTTTATCACTGTATTTACCTGCCCGGGCAGTTCGGCCGACACGGTGAATGTAGTTCTTCGGCTTGTTGGGGATATTGTGGTTGATGATCAGGTCCACCATGGGCAGGTCCAACCCCCTGACGGGACAAAAGTGAAAGTGAATAGGCTTGACGTCCCAGCAACAGCTATGGTCATAACCAGACAGGACCACTGTTTAAAGTCTCACCGACTCAAAAGTTATTTAGGTTGACTGAATGGCGACCAGCGAAGGCCCAGATCAGACTGCCGAAAATGTTACAAGGTTAATTTTCTAAGCCAATATAGTGTGTGTGTGTGTGTGTGCGTGCGTGTGTGTGCGATCAGAGACACCACACCATATTGAAGAGCCTGTCAATTTGGTCATACACAAGCGCCTGTGATAATCTTGTCCAGTAGCCGATGTCACCAACATTGCAAACTATACTTATCTAGCAATGTACATTTTGAGAGAGAAATTTTCAAGTTAAGGATAAATTTATTAATTTTTATTATACTGAATATATTACATTATCACAGCCATTTTGGCTGTGATAATGTAATAAATTCAGTATAATAATTCTGCATACCTTTAATCTGACAGCAAATATATGCAGTGGTTAGTTATATATGAAATCATTTTGGGAAAAATAAATGATTACTCCCTCAATGTATACTTTGCTATATAAGTATACTTTGCAATTTTGATGAAATCGGCTATAGATCATCAACATTTCTAAACATCTATTGGCAATCTCAACTCGCAATCAAGCAATTTGATTGTCAGAGCCTGAGCTGCAGCACAGCTCAGCCAATCAAGCTGCTTGATTTCAAGCACAATATTCAAGTATTTTGAAATAAAGAATTGACAAATATTGGCGAGATTAGCAAAAACGGTAGTGTATCAGCACGAGCAGAGGCTCAAACCATTGATCTTCTATTTGATTGCAAATGCCTTATGAACACCAAAGCGATCAATGTATACCAACCTGGGGGCCCGTTTACTTTACTAAACTTTGTACGACTAAAATGTTCATAAGTGCAAAATTATGATAGTCTGTAAATTTCACATTAAGAATGTTTTCTTGTAAACAATTATTGGATTTACATTTATTGAGCATAGGCTGCATATGCAGCCTATGCTCAATAAATGTAAACCCATCAATTGAAATTTCCAGACAATCCTATATTTGCACATACAAACATTTTAGTCGTAGGAAGTTTAGTGGGATGGAAATACTATGAAATTATTTTTGATACCTAAAACCAGGTTTGAACCCATAACCTTATATACAAACCTGGAAGCGACGTCGGTGGCAATGAGGATGCGGACTTGGTTCGACTTGAACTTGGCGAGAGCTGCCAGCCGCTCCATTCTGGCGGATCATCGAGTGGAGGACGACACAGTTAAACCCGAGCTCTTGGCACACCATGCCCAGTATCTGGGTGTATCTGTATAATATGCAATGAGTTCTGCATATAAGCCAGAGCTCCAGATAAGCTGCATATTAGCGTAAATACCCAATTCAAATTGCCAAACACCCAATTGAAATCAGAAGGAGCGAGTATCAAAAAGCAATACAAAATTTGCGGAACCAAGAAGCTCTGCGAAAGTTAACCACACTACATCAAGAGATATTCATGCGCGCTGTAGACAAAAGTAGTATGGTAAAGAAAATAATTTGGATGGTTTACACACCATGTACTTGCAGATCTGAAGCAAAAGTAGCATAGAACAGCCAAATGTGTTAGAATTTCTTAGGTTACATCGGAAACATCAATGGTGGCGGGATAAATAGACTAGTAGGTTAGTGCCGTGAATGGGAAAAAAATATCTGGCGCGGCACTGAAACGGGATGTGCTCGGCAGAGAGCCGAGCACATCCCATTTCGGTGCCGCGACAGATATTTTTTCCCATTCATGGCACTAACCTACTATTCTCTATATCAATGGTGGTGGTGCTCCGGAAACGTACTTGCAGGTGGTTGTGAAGACCATGATGGAACTTTTCGGGTGTGCGTCACTGTACGTATCCAGGATATGCATCATGTAGGCGTCCTTCACGTCCGCCGACATCAACACGTAGTGCTGCATCAGCTGCTCCACCGTCGCCACTCTACAACGATACAACAACAATCATCAAATGTAGCTGCTGGTCTAGTAATAATTCCAGCACAAAAATATTTACACAATTCCCTAACATTCGATTGGCCCGTAGCAAGTCTCTGTCCAAAATTTACATCCCAGTAAACTCCCACGCCGAACTACTTTCCGTAACCGTGAGGCGCAGTTAAAATGATTCTTAAGAAAACAGAAAATAAACACATTTTCTTGATGAATTTATTTCAAATGCTGGAATTATAAGGAATGAATGGCCTTTTTGTTGAATTTATCGGGGATATAAACTTGGAAAAGTCGCGGGAATACTGGACGAGGCCTTCCGATCTTCGTCCAGTATTCCCGCGACTTTACCAAGTTTATACCCCGATAAATTCAACAAAAAGGCCATTCATTCCTATAATACAACAACTAGAGAAAGTGAGGTGAGCAGGGGCTCACGTATAAACCAGGCCAGAGCCTGGACCGACAAATGAAAACGTAAATATTTAAAAAACTATAACAAAAATTTCCAAGTAATTTGACCTTGACATGAAGGCCGCATGGGTGTGGTAAGTAAGAAAACATGGATGGTGATAAGGAGTATATGAAGTTTAAGTCAATCCGACTTACTGTTACAGAGATAATGGGTACCCAAAAACTTTTAACGTGGATGGAGGGACAAACAGACAGAAGGACGGACGGAATTACGAAAATTATATACCCGTCGACATACTTCGTATGCCGGGGTATAATGATCGTAGTCATCTGTGGCTGTGACTGGAGAAATGGGGCGTATGGGTTTTGGGACCTGATCAAATAGCACACTCCTGCAGCCTGATAACAATATATATTGCTTGTTAGAAGCATGACATACATGGGGCTTATGGGATTTGTGGCCAATTTAGCTCTTGTTCAGATAGCACAGACCTGCAGCCTGATAACAGTCTATATTGATTGTTAGAAGCACGCCGAGTGTTTCATTGATGTAATGGCGAACAGTGCAGATCCTGATCAGACTGTGCGGATGCACAGGCTGATCTGGATCTACACTGGTCGCAAAACCCATAAGCCCTGTTTCTCCAAGCACAGCCACATTATAGTGAAGGTACAACAATGATCATCTGTGGTTGTGACTGGAGAAATGGGGCACATAATCTGTGACAGATTTAACCAAGCCTTACTGCTCCCAGAAGAATGGTTTACTGCATGTGTGCTCATTATCAACCAATCTTGTTACAGAATTAAACCACAATTTCAACCAATCAAATCAAGCCTTACAGTGACTGCTGCTCCCAGAAGAACGGTTTATTGAGCGCTATCTGCTGCAGGTCCTGTAGAGTCTGTGTCATGGTGGCACTGAAAAGCAGGGTCTGTCTTTTCTTGGGCAGCACCTTAAACACGGCCTCCAGCTGCTCCCCAAAGTCATCCTCAATCAGCCGGTCCGCCTCGTCTAACACCTGGGGGTAGACAATAGAATGGAATGGCTTTTAACCCTTTCTGTTTCACCCCTAAGTAACTGGAATGGATTTTTATATGTTAATTTTGCAACCAATCCAACCGTCCCAAAATGGTTTTCAAACTAGTCCATTTATGGAAAGAGGTTATTTTTTGTTCTCAAAAACATGAAAATTACTTTCAAAAAGTGCAGATCCTGAAGAGATAGCTCTTTATGAGCCGGCTCAACTGGATTTGCACTGTTTGTATAAACCGCTATAGTGGGCTTTTGGGTTCAAAGGGTTAAAGGCATTGCATTTCAGATAAGTACAGAAAATTGGGAAAATATTAAAATTGTAGATGTGTATTTTTCTGAACACAAGTGCACACGAGTCACCGAAAACAAATGGAGTTTGCTTAAACAAATGCTTGTAGGTGTATGCATTAGCATTAAAGGGGAAAACATAGCAAATATTTGCAATTTGATCAAATAAACATGTTTGGTTACTACAGGTCACTTAGCGTCCATAAAGCAAACAAGACAACTGAATGACACAATATACACGTGGAGACAGTCTGTAAACATGTATACTAAAATTGGTTATAATCCATCAAGTAGAACTTGAGATATATTGTGGACAAGCTCTGCCGGACCATACAACGTGAATACATAATACGTCCCGTTTTTTTAAACGGGCCATTAATGCGGAACACACCTTTACGGGTATGAAAATATTTAAATATTTTATTTTTGTTATTTCTCAATGAAAGTATATGTTGCGACCACTCATTTGAACCGTCTCAATGAGACGGTTCAAATGGTGATGGCAACATATACTTCTAAGCACATTTAAAAAAAATATATATGATCCCCAATCAAAATGCCGTATCCTCGGCATGAAATGGGTTGAGCATACATACAAGGAACTTGATTTTGCGGAGACTGAACGTGTTGCAGCTGTCGAGGTGGTCTGCGAGGCGGCCGGGGGTCGAGATGACGATGTGGGGCTTCACTGACAGGTCCAGGCCCTGCTGCATCATATCTGTGGATGGCAGGCACTCATATACCAGAGCTCCAGATAAGATTTGTATCTAAAGCGTACTATATACCCTGATTTCAAAATCATTGCGTATTTTACTTTTGCAAATGGATTATTGATTTTCTTCATTACTAAATAGGGAACAAAGGATAAAAAAAATATAAAAAATTTAAACATTCACTTATTTGAGCTGCAAAAAGCAAACACTGTTTGCTTTTTGCAGTTCAACTAAGTGAATTTTCAACTTTATGACAGTATTTTCACTACTCGATTTGAAAATCAATGCATATTTTCACATTGCTGTGAGTATTTTGTACACCCATTTTTGATATTAAAATCAATGCGTATTCAGCTAAAATAATTGCGTAAAATACGCCAATATGCAGCTTATCTGGAGCTCTGTATATCGGGCTAGTGTATTTTGATAACCAGTCAATATCAGGCAATGCTACTATTATCAGGATCAGCCTAGAAACAGTAGAAATTATACGCCGAGTCCCCGTTTCTAACCTACATGTACTGGGGCTCATTGAATAATTTCTAATGTTTCTGAGACTGATAAACTAGTGTTTTTTATACCAAGTCTATATCAGGCACGGCTAGGCCACAGGTTGAAGTAACGGACCGAGGTCTATAAATACATTAAATATGCCTAAAAGCATCAATAAACGAAGAAAAAAAAAAGCTAACATTTTTTGTTTACTCCCTCCATATAGACTCCATCTTATATGGAGTCTATATGGGAGTAAAAACTATTTTTTAGTTTCTTTTTTTTTATGCCACCGGGTTTCGAAGAAACGGGTGGCATATAGTGTTTTGACCGTCCGTCTGTCCGTCCGTCCGTCCGTCACACTTTTCGGTTAACCACTTTGTCACAGTTTCTCAAATATGCTGCAGGTGACATCCGCGTTCGACAGACGCATTTCTTGTTCTTCATTTATTGATGCTTTTAGGCATATTTAATGTATTTATAGACCTCAGTCCGTTACTTCAACCTGTGGGCTAGTCTAGAAAATGTGTATGAATTCTAAGGTTCATCAAGCAAAATTCACACGATTTCTGTTTCTGATGAATTTCGACACTAGCCTAAAAGTTTATCATGCTCAGCTCAGAAACAATTTTATATCAAGTTTATCAGGTATGGCTAGGAAATTTTAGGAATTTCAATGCCGGCGGAGGAATGCATACCGTTTACGAGTCGAGCCTCATATTAACACTTAGACCGCTATCTTATTTTGTTTGTCGTCTGCTGTTTATTTTCTATTTTCCATTTTTATCATCAACAAGAAATGCGTCTGTCGAACGCGGATGCCACCTGCAGCATATTTGAGAAACTGTGACAAATTGGTTAACCGAAAAGTGTGACGGACGGACAGATGGACAAACAGACGGACATTCTTACAAATGGATACTTATGTGGCTTATCACATGTTAAATATTAGCCACATAAAACGATTTTTAGCCACATAAAAGGATTTTTTAGGTGGCTAATTGTAACCAACCCTATCCTTTACTAAGTTCATAACCCTGTGGGGCTAGCCACATAAGTACCCTAATGTGTGCCCGGACGGACGGACGGACGGACGGACGGACAGTCCAAACATTTTTGCCACCCACTTCGAAACCCGGTGGCATAAAAACATGCTTTGACAGAACTTTAGAATAATTTACAACATGCTTTGACAGCACGTCAGAATCATTTCCATTGGAAATGATTCTGAAGTGCTGTCAAACCATGTTTTTATTGACAAATAAGGCAAGATATAAAAGCAACAGCAGATGACAATTGTTGCGAGTAGCGGTCTGAGGGTTAAGACACTAGCTTGGTCATTTCTGAGCAGTCTGATAAACTTCCAGGTTAGTGTCTTTCGATAAAGATTATTAGACACAACTAGGAAATGGTTGGAATTTCTATTGTTTCCGAGCCAAGCCTCATATCAAACGACACTAGCTTGGTATTATATTTATCAGTTAACGTGTTATGCGACAAACTGAGAGAGAATACTGTGGTCTTCACTAAAAAGACAGACATGATTTGACATATGAAACATCTTTTGAGAAAGTTTTTGAATGTGGGTTGACCGTGATATATTTATTGTATCCACGTCAATGCCGTAATATTATCAATAAATCTGAAGAACATGAATCCTGATAAAGATGGAGTCATTGTTGAAATATAAATACCATCACAATACCAAGAACACAAGTAAATGATTTTACTAAAGTAACTACAATTACCTAATTGTTATGCAATATATACATGTACTACATAACAGTTTGTTTCTTGGGGTTTAACGACCTATCAACAGCTAAGGTTTAGTACTAAATCCCATATATTACCTGTACAAGTACATGTTCAAATGGGGGGAAAGTCCCAAAATCAGAACTGAATATTTACAATGAAAAGAAATATATGTATATTCAGCCCTGAAATCAGAATAATCCTGATCGGATGCCAGGGCCTCGCCACACCAGAATCACTTGGCGCCCTCCCAAAAGCAGTAGGATCAGTAATAATATTACTACTTTTATAATGGGCAATGACCCAATTCAACTCGCAGGTAACAAAAGAGCCAAAGATAAAAACATACCCGAGGGCCAAACCAGGCAAATAGTGATTCCTGTAAGGAGGAACACACACCATTAATTTACGCCGTCGCGTTCGCCCGAACAACCACCCACACTGCGTAACAGATATCCAGAACTAAGAATAATTATTCCATGAATATAATATATCTTAATTTAATTTCCAATTATTAATATTTTAACTAACAACTTTTTGAACATCCCCTGTACATACCTAGTCCACCAGTAATGACAGTAACCCTCACTCCTACAGGCTTCCCCAGCACGTTAAACTGTTCCGCAATCTGGAAGGCAAGCTCCCTGTAAAGTACAACGTACATTGCGGTGGCATGCCATGACAAAATGGGGATCAGAGCTCCAGATAAGCTGCGTATTTGCTTAAATACCAAATTAACATTGCCAAAACCCCAATTGAAATCAGAAGTAGCGCGTATCAAAAAGAATAAAAAAAAGTGTGGTACCTTTATCATGCTGCAAAAAAACAATAAACAGACCACAAATATAGCATATTTTTCTTAATTTCCATGAAAACACATCTTGGTATTTCATTAGAATTGTCTCCAAGGAGACAATTCTAATGAAATTCCAAGATGTGTTTTCATTTCGAAGCAAACTATTCAATAATTGTTGTCTGTTGATGTGTAACCAGTAGTGTGATTTTAGTTTACCCAATTAAAATTTTGAAATACCCTTGCTTCAGAAATGATGGAGTGACAATACTCAATTACTAATTCCTTATCTGGAGCCCTGGGGGATTATTGAGTTTGTGTTCTATACCGGTGTAGTTCTAGATTGTCTAGATCACCCTTGCAGACAGACACAGATCCAAGGGGTTTTCTTTTACAGACGTCAGGTAGCTCTAGATAAGTTGTGTGTTGAAAGCGTATTATATGTTCTGATTTTAAAGTCAATGCGTATCGTACTTTTATAAATTCATTGTTATTTTCTTCCTTATTAAATAGGGAACACATGATAAAACAAGAATTCCACCACGGAAGCGGTATCGCGCCTGCCGAGGCATTTGACCGTGAACATTACAAGGAAATAAATGACCTTGACCTTGAGAATTTGGATGTGGGGGTGTGCGTAATGAAGAATCATCCCTAGACAAAGATTGATGTGAAATATTATCAAAGTCTGGCAAGGGGTTAAAGAGATATTGTGAAAAAACAATAACTTTAACGCATTTCTATTACAAAACCGGTGAACATTAAAAGTAAATAAATGACCTTGACCTTGAGAATTTGGATATGGGGTGTGCGTAATGAAGCATCATCCCTAGACAAACATTGATGTGAAATATTATCAAAGTCTGGCAAGGGGTTAAAGAGATATTGTGAAAAAACAATAACTTTAACGCATTTCTGTTACAAAACCGGTGAACATTAAAAGTAAATAAATCACCTTGACCTTGAGAATTTGGATGTGGGGGTGTGCGTAATGAAGCATCATCCGTAGACAAACATTGATGTGAAATATTATGAAAGTCGGGCAAGGGGTTAAAGAGATATTGTGAAAAAACAATAACTTACAACGCATTTCTGTTACAAAACCGGTGAACATTAAAAGTAAATAAATGACCTTGACCTTCAGAATTTGGATGTGGGAGTGTGCGTAATGAAGCATCATCCGTAGACAAACATTGATGTGAAATATTATGAAAGTCGGGCAAGTGGTTAAAGAGATATTGTGAAAAAACAATAACTTTAACGCATTTGCCTTACAAAAAACCGGACGACGCTAAAGCAGGCGCGACAAAAACCAGATAAACTTTGTGTCTAAAGCGTACTATACCCCCTGATTTCAAAATCATTGCATATTTTACTTTTACAATGGAGTATTCATTTTATTCAAACTAAATAGGAAACAAATGATAAAACAAGAATTCCGCCACGGAAGCGGTGTCGCGCCTGCCGAGGCATTTGACCGTGAACATTACAAGTAAATAAATTACCTTGATCTTCAGAATTTGGATGTGGGGGTGTGCATAATGAAGCATCATCCATAGACAAACATTGATGTGAAATAATATCAATATCTGGAAAGGGGTTAAAGAGATATTGTGAAACTAGAAATGTGGCCTGTCGGCACACGAATGCCCCCGCTGGCAGCCAAAGAAAACGAGGCATATTTGATTATAAGCCATTTACCCGAGCGTTAAGGTTTTGAATGCACCTTGACCCTGGGCTTAGTGGGGGCGGGACGAATGTGGATTTGTCACAGGGCAGTAGAGGACCATTGTAGCAATGCGTGTGTGAAATGTGAAGCAGATCCGAGCAAGGAAACACAAATTATAAGCCATTTAACTGAATGTTAAGGTTTCAAACACACCAAGTCTGTGACCTTGACCCTGTGCTTAGCGGGGGCAGGACGAATGTGGATTTGTCACAGGGCGGTAGAGGACCATTGGAGCAATGCGTGTGTGAAAGTTAGTGTAGGATTGAGAAACGCGCACGTAGATTTGTCCCAAAGTGGCAAGTAAACAATTAAAGTGGAACAGGTGAAGGTCAAAGGTGAAGGTTGAAGTAATGGGTGATGGAGTGTGTAAGGCATGTTCATATGTATCATGTGTATAAATATTTAAGCGATTGGCAAAAGTATTGAGAAGTTATTGTAGGATTGAGAAACGTGCACGTAGATTTGTCCCAAAGTGCGAAGTAAACATTTAAAGTAGAAAAGGTGAAGGTCAAAGGTCAAGGTCGAAGTACTGGGTGGTGGAGTGTGTAGGGCATGTTCATATGTATCATGTGTATAAATATTTAAGCGATTGGCAAAAGTATTGAGAAGTTAGTGTAGGATTGAGAAACGTGCAAGTCGATTTGTCCCAAAGTGGCAAGCAAACATTTAAAGTGGAAAAGGTCAAGGCCAAAGGTCAAGGTCGAAGTACTGGGTGGTGGAGTGTGTAGGGCATGTTCATATGTATCATGTGTATAAATAATAAATATTTAAGCGATTGGCAAAAGTATTGAGAAGTTAGTGTAGGATTGAGAAACGTGCACGTAGATTTGTCCCAAAGTGCCAAGCAAACATTTAAAGTGGAAAAGGTCAAGGCCAAAGGTCAAGGTCGAAGTACTGGGTGGTGGAGTGTGTAGGGCATGTTCATATGTATCATGTGTATAAATATTTAAGCGATTGGCAAAAGTATTGAGAAGTTAGTGTAGGATTGAGAAACGTGCACGTAGATTTGTCCCAAAGTGCCAAGCAAACATTTAAAGTGGAAAAGGTCAAGGCCAAAGGTTAAGGTCGAAGTACTGGGTGGTGGAGTGTGTAGGGCATGTTCATATGTATCATGTGTATAAATATTTAAGCGATTGGCAAAAGTATTGAGAAGTTAGTGTAGGATTGAGAAACGTGCACGTAGATTTGTCCCCAAAGTGCCAAGCAAACATCTAAGTGGAAAAGGTCAAGGCCAAAGGTCAAGGTCGAAGTACTGGGTGGTGGAGTGTGTAGGGCATGTTCATATGTATCATGTGTATAAATATTTAAGAGATTGGCAAAAGTATTGAGAAGTTAGTGTAGGATTGAGAAACGTGCACGTAGATTTGTCCCAAAGTGCCAAGCAAACATTTAAAGTGGAAAAGGTCAAGGCCAAAGGTTAAGGTCGAAGTACTGGGGGGTTGAGTGTGTAAGGCATGTTCATATGTATCACGTGTATAAATATTGACATAATATGTGAAGCCATGTAGAAGTTACTAAAGAATATGGTAATATCGGGACGTACGGACGGACGGGACGGATGGGACGGATGGGACGGACGTACAGACGGGACGGACGGGACGGACGTACGGACGTACGGACGGGACAGACGTACGGACGGACGCCGGTAACACTATATGCCCCCGTACCTTTCGGTAGCGGGGGCATAAAAACAATAACTTTAACGCATTTCTGTTACAAATCCGGTGAACATTACAAGTAAATAAATGACCTTGACCTTCAAAATTTGGATGTGGTGTGTGCGTAATGAAGCATCATTCCTAGACAAACATTGATGTGACATATTATCAAAGTCTGGCAAGGGGTTAAAGAGATATTGTGAAAAAACAATAACTTTAACGCATTTCTGTTAAAAAACCGGTGAACATTACAAGTAAATAAATGACCTCGACCTTCAGACTTTGGATGTGGGGGTGTGCGTAATGAAGAATCATCCCTAGACAAACATTGATATGAAATATTATCAATGTCTGGCAAGGGGTTAAAGAGATACATGTATTGTGAAAAAACAATAACTTTAACGCATTTCTGTTACAAAACCGGTGAACATTACAAGTAAATAAATGACAATGACCTTGAGAATTTGGATGTGGGGGTGTGCATAATGAAGCATCATCCCTAGACAAACATTGATGTGAAATATTATCAAAGTCTGGCAAGAGGTTAATTAGATATTGTGAAAAAACAATAACTTTAACGTATTTCTGTCAAAATCGGTGAACATTACAAGTAAATAAATGAAAAATGTCCTTGACCTTGATAATTTGGATGTGGGGGTGTGCGTAATGAAGCATCATCCCTAGACAAACATTGATGTGAAATATTATCAATGTCTGGCAAGGGGTTAAAGAGATATTGTGAAAAACAATAACTTTAACGCATTTCTGTTACAAAACCGGTGAATATTACAAGGAAATAAATGACCTTGACCTTCAAAATTTGGATGTGGGGGGTGTGCGTAATGAAGCATCATCCCTAGACAAACATTGATGTGAAATATTATCAATGTCTGCAAGGGTTAAAGAGATATTGTGAAAAACAATAACTTTAACGCATTTCTGTTACAAAACCGGTGAATATTATAAGGAAATAAATGACCTTGACCTTCAAAATTTGGATGTGGGGATGTGCGTAATGAAGCATCAACCCTAGACGAACATTGATGTGAAATATTATCAATGTTTGGCAAGGGGTTAAAGAGATATTGTGAAAAAAACAATAAACAATAACTTTAACGCATTTGCCTTACAAAAAAAACGGACGACGCGGACGATGACGACGCGGACGACGGAAAAAGCGTCGATTATAGTCGCGCCTCTGCTAAAGCAGGCACGACAAAAATATAACAAATTTAAACATTCACTTATTTGAGCTGCACAAAGCAAACAGTACTCAACTAAGTGAATTTTCAACATTAGAACAATACAGTATTTTCACTACCGGTACTCAATTTGAAAATCAATGCATATTTTCACATTGCTGTGCGTTATTTTGTACACCCACTTTTGATAATCAATGTATATTCAGCTAAAATAATTGCGTAAAATAATAAAACAAATTTAAAATTCACTTTTTTTTTTGTTATTTTTCAATGAAAGTACATGTATATGTTGTGACCACTCATTTGAACCATCTCGACGAGACGGTTCAAATGGTGGTCGGACATGTACTGCCGAGCGCAAAGAAGGAAAATATTTAGAATTTTTCGCAAACACAATGGCGTATCCTCAGCATGAAAAGGATTAACCTGATGAGTGTATTTATGGTAAACAAATAGAAAAATATTTATTACTCCGCAAAATGGACAAACACGAAACGGGGACATACCGGTACACAACAGCCTGCATTAATCTTGCCCAGATTATCAACGTTTCTAAACATCTGTTGGCAATGCCATCTCGCAATCAAACTAATTGATTATCTGAGCCTGAGCTGTAGCTCAGCTCAGCCAATCAAGCTGTTTGGCTTCAAGTATAATATTAAAGTATTTAGAAATAATTGTTTTTACAAATATTGGGAAGATTAGCGCAGATGGCAATGTAGTTATATTTTTTAATGTTATGCTGATATTACGGGGCTACAGTACACTGGTTGCATATTAAATACCGTATTTATTTGAATAGTAACCCATTTTCAGCCTCCTCTATATTCATTAAAATTATTTTATTTCACACAGCAAAGTCACAGGCTCCAGATATGGAATTAGTAATTGAGTATTGTTACGCCATCATTTCTGAAGCAATTGGGTATTTCAAAATTTTAATTGGGTAAAATTATATCACACTACTGTTTACACATCAACAGACAGCAATTATTGAATAGTTTGTTTTGAAATGAAAACATATCTTGGCATTTCATTAAAATTGTCTCCTTGGAGACAATTCTAATGAAATAGCAAGATATGTTTTCATGGAAAAATAAGAAAATATGCTATATTGGTGGTCTGTTTATTGTTTTCTGCAGCATGATAAAGGTACCACAATTGCTCTCATTGCTTTTTGATACTCACTACTTGAGTCTTCTGATTTTGAGTGGGTTTTTGGCAATTTTAATTGGGTATTTACACAAATACGCAGCTTATCTGGAGCTCTGAAGTCATCTATGTTTTTATGTAATTATAATACCAGAGCTAATTCAGTAAATTGCCTAGCCCTGGTGGTGTTTATTAGAATAATTACGGTAAATCCAATTGTCGCCATGACTTTCACAAATAGTAAACTACAACTACCTCGTTGGTGTTATAACCAGGGCGAATATCCCAAATGGATCTTCTGAGAGTTTTTGTAGGATAGGTAATGCAAAGGCGGCTGTTTTTCCACTTCCTGTCTTGGCACACCCAATACAATCATTACCTGCAAGCAGACACACAGGCTAGTGACAGTTTCAAAAACAGTGACAAATAAAAACAACATGGTTAGAAAGTAACAAGAAAATGTGGCCTATTAAATTTACGGCACAAGAAACTCCAACAAACTTCTTAACTGAACATACACAAATGGACACGCACACGGACAGATACACTTCAAACACTATATGATTCTCAGCTCTACCAAGGCTGGTGACCGCAGCGCTGCGAATGGTCGATTTGGCGTGTCCTTGGGTAACACAACTTCGTGTTAGCCCAGTCCTATTGGATGGGGATAGCCAGTGCCGACGTTAAATCAAAGCATAAATTTACATGTTACCCAATCAACAAATTTGGCCATTTCAGTCGCGTTATCATTGTAAACCACACGCAGTCCGTTTGTACTTGCCCAAATTGATTTAAATTTGTAATTGGTGAGAGGACGAATGTGTTAATTTCTCAGTAGTGACAAACGTTACATAGCGACAGGTAGCTAGCGACAGGCACACTGAATGTGTACCATCACACACATTATGTAACATAGTGATAAGCGCACTGAATGTGTAGCATCACACTAACCGACACACACTTAGCTGCACATTTTCCGCTTTATAGGCTGCACTATATCGCTACGCCACGCTACACTGTAAAAATGTGCGTAATAGCATTTACACTTCGCGCAAGAAAAAAAAACCTGCAGGGCATTGACGTTCATCCTTCGCTACATTGTTATTGAGAGACAATTCTATAATATTATATGACACAAGAATATTACCAATAACTTACTTAATAAAGTGTGTATTTAGCAAAATTCTTGGGTCACTCTCCACAAAATAGAAAGTAAACAAAGAATGCTTCAAATGCACACTTGGAAAGACTACTACTTCATAACTCTTGCAGTGTAATGAAATGTAATTAGAGTTATGTACTCACAGCAATAACCAACTAGCAGGGCCTGAAAATAGCACTGGTCCGAGGTCCTGGACCTGCAAATTTTAATGTCGGTCATTTGTATTTTACAAGCAAAAAGTCCACCGGACCTGTGATAAAATTGAAATCGAGATCATCATTATTGGCGATGCTAAATCCGTTCTGATTATCGTCTTATAAGATAATTTTTGGTGACATATTCAAGTATTTACACATGGTGTGACGTCATTTAGTATGAAACAGACACATATTTCTACCGTTTTTCTTACGAATATCCTCTAGGACCATCCAAAAAATTCCTCGGACATTTCACTTGTTTCCTTGTTACGTCCCGGACTTACTGGTAAAAGCTGCTATTTTCAGGCCCTGACTGGACACCAAAAATGCATCACAGTGTACTTTTGTTTCGACAGGTAGCAATCTGAAATAATTTTCTGCGCCCAGAAATATAGGTAGCGCATATTACATAGTATAGGGATGTGACCACAGTTTAAAGTCTCATCCGACAGACTAGACATGACTTAATGACTGTCTTGATTAACAGTCATGATGGCTTACTCTTATAAAGTGGCATTTTCCTGTGGCATTTTCCTGTGGAATTTTCAAAAACGGTGATAAAGCATCAAATTTACATATTTTTAAATAAAATAACTTGTGGGTTAATTCCATATGCATGTAAATAGTAGAAAGTAAATAAGTAGTAAAAAAAATAAATTATTGACAAAATTTATGAATATTGGAGAAATAAAAATCAACAATATAATGCTAGTGTACGTTTGTAAATGTAAACTATGGTTCAATCCAAGTGTTTATGCAGTTAGATATGTATATGTTTAGTTTTATTGAAAAATATCAATTGCCAATAAACAAATACATGTAGCAGCTGATGTTTTCGACTACCGACAGACCAGTGGCCCACCGAGTGGGATGGAAATACTATTACAGTATTATTCATGTCTTAGGACTGGATTTGAACTCACAACTTCCAGTAGTGTAGTCCTGTATTCTACCTCTGAGCCACACCCATCCATCGATGGGTGGAAGCAATGACTTTCATGTCGAAATGGTCGTGGTCCGTGTCAAACGTGTCGCGAAAACTAGTGACATTTACAAAACTACTTACCATTGATAATTGGAGGTATACAATTCTGCTGTATAGGTGTCGGCTTGGACAGTCCCATCGCCTTACACTGCTCTATTAGCCAATTGTCCAATTGTAAGCTTTCGAAATTCATGTTTTTATTTTCTTTTTTGTTCGCAATTTCATCCATGCTGTTGTTGTTGTTGTATGCAGTGAATTCCAGCCGCTGACTTTTCGGTTCAACTGCACCACATTGACGGGACCTCGGTGACGAATGTGAGAGTGAGTGAGTGAGTGAATAGGGTTTAACGTCCGCTTTTCTGACATAGAAGTACAAGCCTCAGGGAGTCTACACGCAGACGGGTCAACGGGGTCGAGTCCCGTATCCACCTGTCCGAGGGGGGTAAATCCCAACTTCAGAACTCAATATTTACAATCAAAATATATATTCAGTCCTGAAATTAGAACAACCTGATCTGGTGCCAGGCCCTCGCCACACCAGCATCATTTATCCCATTCCCTAAAAGTAATAGGATTAGCGCTAATCTTACTTTTATATATGGGGCATAGCCTGACTCAACTCTCACATACAAGAAAGCCAAAAATGCACATGAGGGCCAAATCCGGTATAGTGGGTTCCGGAAAGTATGAACACAATCGTTAAGCCAGTTTAATCGCCTTTTACGACAAGCAATGGCTACTGCAGCACTATTCTCAGGATCAGTTGATCCCGCCCCGGTGCCTGCACGGGGCGACGACGAATGTGAGAATATTGAACATGTTGAAAATACATACATGCATTGTCATTTCGTCCGTTGACATGTACCTGGTCGAGATACCACGTTCAACTAAAAAAAAGAAGAGAAAAACGACCGAGTTGGCTATTTACATATCTCTTTGCAGACAGCACCAAAATATACCTGCAAATCAATACACAAGATGACGCATTAGACATGCAACATGACATAGACAACTTACAGAACTGGTGAAACAAATGGTTTGTGAAATTCCACCCCAGTAAATGCAAAGTGGTTAAAATGGGGATGATCCATATCAAGAAAATGTGGTCTGTTGGCACATGAATGCCCCGGTAGCAGATTAAAGAAACTGTGGCAAAATGAATAATACATTTTAATTTGAGAAAAAGTTCAAAGTTGTGAAGTTCAAAAGGTCATATTAAGGACAGCATGGATGTGTGGTATTTGTGCACAAGTATGATGTATTAACATAGTATAGTGATCCTTCAAGGGATATAAAAGATACGACAGAATTGAGAAACTCCTGCAAAGTTCTTAATGTGTGAAAAAGTGCAAAGTTGTCATGGTTAAGCGATCAGGGTCCTATTACGGGCAACATGGATGTATGACACTTGTTCACAAGTATGATGTATTGGAAACATTGAAGTAATCCATTAAGGGATATAGAAGTTATGACAGAATTGCGAAACCCCAGCGAACTTATAATTATTGATGTGAGAAAAAGTTCAAAGTGACGGTCAAGGTCATATTAAGGGCAGCATGGATGTGTGGTATTTGTCCACAAGTATGCTGACGTGAAATATTTAAGTAATCCATCAAGGGATATAGAAATTATTACATAAATGAGAAACTTCGCCAATGACGGTCAAGGTCATATTAAGGGAAGCATGGATGTGTGGTATTTGTCCACAAGTATGCTGACGTGAAATATTTAAGTAATCCATCAAGGGATATAGAAATTATTACATAAATGAGAAACTTCGCCAAACTTCTTAAAGGTACATGCCCACCGAGTAGGAATAAAATGAACTTTATAGGACTTAAATAAGCGTAAAATTGTGTCACCATTCTACCAGTTATAAAGATTACAAGTGCCCGCGAGACAGATATAATCATTTAGTAAAAATATTTTACTGATAGTAACACGTGGCCGGTGGTATCAGGCTATTTTCATATGCAAATGAGGCATGCTATTTTTTAATTATTTATACTAATTAAATGAATAGCAATGTCCGTTAACATTTTAAAGAAACATGGTTATCACCCCTGATATCAGTGTGAAAATTTACATCTGATATAAAATGTATAATAATGCCAATCAATACGTGGGGTAATGGTGAATGAATGTTTATTTTGCCTGAAAATGTCAAAGATGATGTCCCTGATATAAAGAGCATTTTGTGCCTACTGAGTGGGCATGTACCTTTAATGTGCCGGACACACGGATGGACAATCGGACACAGTCCAAACACTATATGCCTCCGGCTTTACTGAGACTGGGGACTGGGGGCATAAAACTCGGATTGTGAAAAGGACATTAGTGTGCTTGTAGACAGTAACCTAGCAAGTTTTTTTAATGGTGTTTAATGGTCATTTAAAGCCGGGCCAATAGGTTCAATCCCACATTAAACCTGCTGCATTGGGGTGGGGGGGGGGGGTGGGGGGGGAACATATATACATATTCAACCCTGAAATTAGAATAACCCGATCTAGTGCCAGGTCCATACCACACCAGTCACTTGGTCACATCCCCTAAAAGTAATAGGATTAGAAATAATCGCATTACTCATATAAGGGGTTATACCATTTTCAACTCCCACATACAAGAATGCTGAAGACGTACCCGAGGTCCAAACCAGGTCTCTGGTCGGGATTCCGGTAAGGGTGCACCCCGATCGTTAAATTAACCATCGCAGCAGCAAGTAAGCAAAGCAAACAGTATCATGGGGCTAGTCAGGAGAACATAGCCTACTCATATGTGGACAAAACCAGCTACAAATACTTATTTCAGGTCTTATTTCAGACCTCGAATATGCAGAGGCTGTCTGGTAAGAGATATAAACATAATCAAGAATGTATAGAGAAGCCACAAAACAGGTACCTACCCTCTCTAAAATGGAATATCACGAAAGGTTAAGAAAACTCAAACCACTAAATTTAAAGCAAAATCGACTATGAGGAGTTTGTTTGTTTGTGTATTGGTGCTTAACGATCTATCAACGGGCATACGGGTTCGATCCCATCTTAACCTGCTGCATTAGGGGGAAAATGCCAAAATCAGAACGGAATATTTACATCGTGAAAAAATATATTCAGCCCTGAAATTAGAATAACCCAACCTGGTGCCACGTCCATACAACACCAGTTACTTGGCCCCTTCCCCTAAAATAGGATTACGAATCATCGTAATACTCACATAAGGGTATAACCAGATTCAACTGTCACATACAAAATGCCAAAGACGTATGTGAGGGCCAATCCAGGGCTCCAGTCGGAATTCGGGTAAGGATGAACCCCGATCGTTAATTACTGATCGCATGCTCCCACCCACTATGAGGAGACATGATCAAAAAATATAAAATACTGACAGGAATTTATGACAAAGAAGTAGAATGCTGGAAACAATTGAGAACAAGAGGCCAAACATTCAAACTAAGGAACAAGAATTCCACCACGGAAACGGTGTCGTGCCTGCCGAGGCATTTGACAGTAATATGATCATGGTCATGTGCTAAAGTAAGAGAAGTGCATACTTTAAACACGAAAAAGGTCAAGGGGTTGTTAATGACAGTACGAGTGTGTTCCAAATCATCTTTAATATTAACTGACGGATTGCTTCCATATTTGGACACTTGATACATGTGAGCATTTCCAATGCTCACATGTATCAAGTGTCCAAATATGGAAGCAATCCGTCAGTTAATATTAAAGTTATATCATGATGTAAAACTTGACCTTAGGCCGTCGGACGTGGGTCATATGCAAAACAAAGCAGCACCCCTAGACACACATTGTGGCCAAATAGTATAAATATCGCTGAAGCAGTTCATAAGTTATCAGAAAATTACAGGCGTTACTATTACGCATGTGCATGCTATATCCCCTCAAGAGGGGATATAGCATGCACATGCGTACTAGTAACGCCTGTAATTTTTCAATAACTTATGAACTGCTTCAGTGATATTTATATAAATGTCAAGTCTGGATGTACTAAAAGTTGTTACTCCCTATATTACAATATGAGATATGGGAGTGCAGGTTTAACACTGGGAAACAATAGACAGGAATTGGAATAATGCACCACAACAATGATGAAAATGAATAAAAATACTTTATTTAAAACTAACACAACTAAACTGACATATCTCTGTGTGTGATCAAACAAAAGTGTTCAGCCAAGTTTCTGAGTGGAAAAAAAACTTAAGACCAGCTAGCCCATCTGTGCAGTCTGATCAGTGTCAACATTGCTCATCGCATTCAGTATACAAATCGTATAATAAACCTGTGGTTAACAGTGCAAAATATCATCATGCTGCAGGCACTGGTACTGCACCGGCGTAAAATTGTTCATGTCGAAAAATGGACCGAATTCCTGATGAGAAGCCACTCCGCTGAACTTTATGCTATTGTATAAATGCATTTTTCATCTAGTAACTGGCGCCAGCTTCTTGTGCCGGTTACTAGAAAAAAATGCAATTCCGTAGTATGGGAATTTGTCAGGAATCTGAAGCTTATTTCGACGTGAAACACTTCATGCCAGCGCGGAGTGCAATACCATTGACAGGAGCAATAGCTCTACCGCCTGCATTAATCTTGGCAATATTTGTCAATTTCTCAAACTTTAAAATACATGTACTTGCATAGTGTGCTTAAACACAAGCAGCTTGATTGGCTGAGCCTGAGGCAATCAACTTTCTTGATTGTGAGTTGACATTGCCAATAAATGTTCAGATACATTGATACCGTAATAACCCGGAACAAATATTATCAAAATATATTGTTATTGCATTATTGTTATTGTATTGGCTAACATTTGTCAATGAAAACTTGACTGCATGTACATCATGAATACCTAATACCACATGTATGTTCAAATGGGCATATAAAAAACAGGGCCCGGTTGCTCAAAGCTTCTGTTAGCTTAACAGACTGTTAAATCCTTAGCATTGCTAAGGATTTAACAGTTTGTTAAGCTAACAGAGGTTTTGAGCAACTGGGCCCTGATAAAAAACCTAATCTGTGGCTGTGACTGGAGAAATGAAGTTTATGGGTTTTGCAATCATTATAGATCCAGGATCTGCACTGCTTGCCCTTCCATCAATGAAACACCCGTTTTGCTTCTAACAACCAATATGCATTGCTATCAGCAGGGCTCCAGATAAGCTGCGTATTTGCGTAAATACCCAATTAAAATCAGAAGTAGCGAGTATCAAAAAGTAATAACAAATTTGTGGTATCTTTATCATGCTACAGAAAACAATTAAACAGACCACAAATATAGCATATTTTCTTAATTTTTCCATGAAAACACATCTTGGTATTTCATTAGAATTGTCTCCAATTCTAATGAAATACCAAGATGTGTTTTCATTTAGAAGCAAACTATTCAATAAGTGTGGTCTGCTGACATGTAAACAGGAGTGTGATTTTATTTTACACAATTAAAATTTAGAAATACTCAATTGCTTCAGAAATGATGGAGTGACAATACTCAATTACTAATTCCTTATCTGGAGCCCTGTGGCATAAACAAAACAGATAAACAACCTAATCTGTGGCTGTGACTGGAGAAATGAAGTTTATGGGTTTTGCTATCATTATAGATCCAGGATCTGCACTGCTTGCCATTCCATCAATGAAACACCTGTTTTGCTTCTAACAATCATATGTATCGCTATCAGGCTACAGGAGTGTGCTACATAATCAGTAGCCTATTTCATCAACATTGCAAAGTATACTTATCTAGCAATGTATACTTTGAGGGAAAATTTTCAATTTGAGGATAAAAGTATTAATTTTTATTATACTGAATTTATTACATTATCACAGCCATTTTGGCTGTGATAATGTAATAAATTCA